>JAVBJF010001065.1:0-22417 GCA_033439095.1 Pseudococcus viburni | reverse complement strand
ATTTAACTTAAAAAATGCAAAAATGAAAAAAAAGAAAAGTTTGCCAAAAATGATCTTAATATGTGAGCCTGGATATGAATACCACCCTTATAGGTGTCAAAAATTGGTTTTTGAGTTGACACTGATTTTTGGCTTTTCAGAAAGAGTTGGAACGTCAACTCAAAATCCAATTTTTCAGATGAAAAACAAGCTAAAAGTGAAAAAGTCTGTCAGATTTAGGTGACAACCCGAAAGCCGGAAGTTCAAAAGTTTTAAAAATAGCAAGCCAAAAGCTTTTTCTTACAGCTTTATTTTTCAGCTTTTTACTTGAAAATTTGAAACCTACATCAAAAATTTTTCAACTACAAAATTTTTTCTCGATTCTCAGAATATTTTCAACCCTTGATTTCTTATTCTCCAGATATTTTTCAACTCTAAAAATTTTTTCCCAAAAATATTTTCCAACTCTCAACATTTTTTCATCCAGAATAAAATTTTTGATCAACTCTAAAATTTCTCCCTCCATTTTTTTCAGATCAAAAAATTCTTCAACTCTCGTACATATTTTTCAACTCTAGAAAGTTTTCTCAATATTAAATCTTTTCTCGAACTTTTTTAGCTCTCGAAATTTTTTCTCAACATTTTTTTTAGCTCTTGAAAGTTTTTCTCAAAATTCCAATTTTTGAGCTCAAATTATTTCCCGGCTTTAAAATTTTTAAAATAGAAAAATTTTGAAAACATTTGGGCTGGACGGCTGGAAAAAATTCCAAGAAATTCAAGGAAAAAAAATCGAGAGAATGTCAAGTTTTAAAAAATTTTAAAATCAAAGAATGGGATTTTACAGTTGATACTTAATTGAGATAAAAATCAGTAAATGAAAAAAATTTATAGGTAGCAGAAAAAATCTTAGTGAATGAAAATTGAAGAAATTGAAAAAAAAATCTTAGAGGTAAGAAAAATTGAGGAAGAAATTTCAGTGGAGGGTAAAATTTATTGGAATTGAAAAAAGTAAAATTTTGAGAAAATAGTAAGTACATACATACATGGACAATGATTTTTATCATTGTGCTGTCAATGTGTTGTAAATCAGAAGTTTTAAGGCGAAAGTCAAAAGTTTTAAGCCAAAAATTTGATAGCTAATAGCTGAAATGTGAGAGAGCTGATAGCCAGCCAAAAGCTAGCTGTATGAATCAGATAGCTAAAATAAGCTAAATCTAAAAGTTTTATTTTTAAAATTTTTAGCTGGCAGTCAAAATCGGAAGTGTTATTTTACAGCTTTTCATCCCTGCAATTTTTGACACCTGAGGGCGGTTTCCATATCCAGGCTTACATATGTGACATTTCACTAGCAATGGGCTCATATACATATGATCGAAACTGAGTTATTGCCATGGGATAGTATAATATGGACTGCGAGTAATCGAATAGAAGTGGTTCGAGCCATAAGATGCAAAATTTGCAAAGAAAAGTCATTTTAAAGATCAAAAATGCAGAACTTTGAGAAAAATGGCATTAGAGTTTTTGAAGCTGAAAAATTTCAATATCTTTCGAGCATATGAATTTTTCGTCACAAAATTTCGAACTATCAT
Organism: Pseudococcus viburni; assembly: GCA_033439095.1. Lineage (NCBI taxonomy): Eukaryota > Metazoa > Arthropoda > Insecta > Hemiptera > Pseudococcidae > Pseudococcus > Pseudococcus viburni. Next base: position 20,849 of record JAVBJF010001065.1, on the reverse strand, counting down.
TTTTCATGTAATTTCCCACCACTTTGTCGCGGTGGAGATATTTTCCTTGTTTGTGAGCCTGTAGGTTACACAATATACAATCATATGGGCCCTTTACAAAAGAAGTTTCAATTCATGATATAAAATGATTATTCAGTTGGAAAAATATTTGTGACCTCCCAAAACTGACTCAAGATTTTTGGGGGGAGGGGTGGTCAAGGTTTTTGTTTTTTTTTAATAATTATTTTTACCCAAATGTCCCATTTGCTCTAGGGTGGATCATTTTGATTTTTTTCGATAGTTGAATGGAAGGCGGGGAGGAATATTGATTTAAAAATGAAGAAATTTCAGCTTTTTGTATGCTTTTTTTTGAAACATTTTCGCCCTTGTTTCGCTCAAGCTCGAAGAATTTTCACAATTCATTCTCAAAATAATTGTACGAACCTTCTTCCCTTCCATCCCAGATATTTGTATTTTTTGAAATGAAAAAATTTGTTCTTCACATTTTTCAAAATTTTTTTGATTTTTTGGAAAAGAGACGAGGCGTGGTGTCCATTCTCCGGAAAACTTGAAAAAGTGGGAGAATTTGAGAAAATCTGGAAACTTTCGAGAATTGTAGAATTTTTTAAAAATCCAGAAGAAGAAATCATCTGGAAAGTGTTTCTTTACTGTTTTTATAATAAATTCTTTAAAAAAATTGCCTTCGCTCCACTCGGGCTAAATTATCACATCAGTGTATCTGTAATTTGATAATTGGTACATCAAGTCTCTGGGTTGTCTTCATGAATTTAAAAATACCTTGTTAAATGCTCAATAAATAGGTTTTTTTTGCAATTCAAACATGATCTTTCGTGAAAAATCGTGTCATTTGTTTGCGTTTCTTTATTTCAGTCTCGTTTTTTTTTTTTTTTTTTTTCGATGTGACCAATGCAGTCATTTACTTGTTTTGCTCTCTACATGAGAATATTTTTGGTAAACAACTACACATCCCACCTCGAACTGTACAGTGGGTCGTTTTGAAGCCAATAAAACATAAACTTTGCATTACCCTCTCTCATTCAAATCCCCACCTCCTCCCTACCTATGACTTTTTCTTCAAAAAATGATTTCTTTCTAATCAAAGATATATAGTGGAAATAAATGGGAAATAATCCTCTTAGACGACGCTATCAATTTTCCAGGTAATTATCAGCTAAGGCTCCTAGCAAATACCCTGCAAAATGAAGAAAAATCTACGCATTGATAATGATAACGCAGGCTCGTCGTCATATTTCATCCGATACATACCATAACAATAAAGATTAAAAACATATTCGTTTTCTCGATAATGAAAAATCGAAACAAAGTTTTTCAACTGTATGGCGAGATCCTATTCCGTATACTTCTATTTAAACCTATACCCTTTTATACATACACGTACGGAATAGAACGATGAAGATGCTAGCAATTGGGCAAACTAGATAAGAAATTTTCCTCGCCAGCATAACGGAAAAGAGATGCAATAATAAGAAAACAGAATGGCTTCCATAATTCAGCAACGTTTTTCAACGCAGAAAACTTCTGGTACATTTCCTTCCTGCGTAAGATAAGTAGACTACGGCGTAGGCCTACAAGACTCAGGCATATTGCCAGTTAACTAACTGCCCCGAATCTTTCTTTTTAATAAAATTATTACCCGATTTTGGTTTGCAGCGTGTAGAGGAAATATCTACTAACATATAGAGCAATAGATGTAAACCTCGGGGAGTTGGTTTTTATTAACTGTTGCCGATGTAGATACGTAATGTAAAAATTAATTTCATAGTCGTGTTCGGCGTAATGTACTCGAAAATCAAACCTTGTCGATGGTATTTTCAGCTTTATATTTTACACGTGTCAGTGTACAGAGGTGATGAAGAAGGGGGTTTGGAGATGTGCGGGGTTTTTTAAGTTGAGTCATATACTGTGAAGGAGAATATTTGTAAAAATTGATTGAGATATGAGATTTTTGTGGACCTTTTCAATGATGTTTTCTCGATCATCATTAGAGATAGTCTTCGAAGAGTGAATCTTTGAAAATAAGGATTGTTTACCAAATTCTTGAAAATCTCAATGGAATTCAATAAAAATTTGTTTGAATTGAGCTGAGAGTAGGTATAAGTAATCAGCATTTCCATTTTTTACCTATTATTTATTGTCATAAAAAAAATGGTTTAGACCCAAAAAATGAAAATCGAGATTTTGATGGTTCCTGATATTTCTTGACGTGTGAATCCGGTGGTGATGTCAAAAACGTTCGTGAGCGATTTTCGTTGTTAACGGAGGGTCAATTTTCAGGGGAAGTTGAGAAATTGACCAAAAAATTGATTTTTTCAGTATGTTAAAGGATATTTCACGTAGTGTCTGTATACCAATTTTCAGCTCAATTCGGTCACTTCTGTATGAGTTATTGCAGTTTTCATAATTTTGTAGATGGAAAAATCAACTCATTTTTCAAAAATGGGTGCTTTTTCTCAGAAAAATGCAGAGTTTTGGAGAGAAGAGATGGAGGGAGAAATGAAAAACTGAATCACAGACTGAACGAATGGTAGAAAATTTTAAATTTCATTGTTATACCACTTTCTAACATTTCAGAAATGGAAAAATCAACTCATTTTTCCAAAAGATTTTCCTGATTTTCCCATTTTTTTACTAAAAAAATTGCACGTGGACAATAAGATATAAAAACACACAGAGGCGTGACTAACGGGGGTGTGGGGGGGGGGGGGTGCGTCACCCCCCTCAGACGATTCCAAAGTTGAGAAAAGTTGGGAAAATTGGGAAAAGTTGGGACTTGTCCCAACTTTTCCGCAGTTTGAATTTTGGAAAGTCGAAAAAATTTAAGAAAATCACAATCCCTAATCAAATTTTAGGAAAACTGGGTACAATTGAGATTTTCAACTTTTTTCCAAACTGTCCCAACTTTTTTGAAGTTTGGATTTGGGAAAGCTGAAAAAATTGAGAATATCACAATCCCTAATTTGGACTTGGAAAATTGTGTAAATTTGGGATTCCCAACTTTTTCCCAACTTATTCCAATTCTCTCAAGTTTAGGTAGATTCAAAAAAGTTAAAATTCCCAAGTTTTTGAAAAGTTGTACTTACTTGGGAACGTTGAAAAAACTTGAGAATATCGAAAAAGTTGATTGCAAATTGTGTAAAATAGCTAAAATTTCGTTTAAAAAAACATTTAAAATCACAAATTTTTTATATGGAAGTAATAGAAATTTTTCAAAGAATAATCTATTGAAAAAATAATTATTTTTGTTTTAAAAATCACTAACTTTTCAAATTTTAGCCCTCGCTTCGCTCGGGCATATACCAACACCTAAGCAAGCCAATGTAATTACTTAAGAAGTATGAGTTTGAGGACTTCACCTATTAATTTGAAAAATGAAAAAATTTCAGCTTTTGTATATACTTTTTCTTCAAAAATTTTCGCCCTCGCTACTTACAATGATATGAACACTCTCGTCTCATCTTCTATCTCAGACAATATTAAATACTTTTTGAAGGGGAAAAAAAATTTCCTTCTCATTTATTATTGGTTTTACAGGCCTCAGACAGAAATCAGCTTTTAAATGGCTGTCCCCTATTTTCACGCTTAGTCACTAAAGCCACCCTTTTTCGCCAAATGATCACTATTGAACCCCTTTTTTTTTTTCAAGACACGCTTTTCAAAAATCTTTAAGAAGGAATTCAGAATAGTGGTTCTTTTGCTTATTTTATCATACATTTTTCAAAAAAAATAATTGCCCTCGCTTCGCTCGGGTTAAATATTACGTTCCATATCTTGCAAATTGTTTTTCTATTTGTTGTGATGTCAGTGACCACGATGTTGAAAACAGAAAGCAGGAATAGAGAAGAATTCGAAAGTATTGGTCACATTTTGGAAAATCTCAATGAGAGAAGTGTGTTGAATTTTCAATTTTTGAAAGTCTATTTTCGCTAAAAAATTTTGCCCTCGCTTCGCTCGGGCTCAACACATTATTAAATCTGTATAAATCTTAACAAAATAATTATCAATACATATGTTACCTAGTCTAACCTAAATTTTTTTATTTTTACTGAAACAAGGTAAAAATTGCAATGGCTTGCGTGCAATTTATGAAAAGTTCCCTTTTTTTGAAAATGTAACTAGCAAATCTTTTATTTTCACCCCTTCAGACTTTTGCCTAAGTTTCGTCTCTGTCCATATCACTGCCTCTCAAGGCTGCATTCAAGTTGAAATTTTAAATTTTGTCAAGTGTGTTTATTTGTTTTTTTTTCACAACACCTGGGCAGCCACGATAAAAATTACCTAGTTGGGAATTTTTTTTGGGAAGTAGGAAAAATAGTTGGGAATTTCTCGGAAAATAGTTGGGAAAATTTGAGCTTCACCCCCCCCAGAAATATTGCTTCGTCACGCCACTGAAAACACAATACAGACTGGAAACCTATTATACGTCATCCTACTCCATTTTACAATGTTTCTCGCCAAAAAAAATTGAAAAAAATTCGATTTACCAAAAAAAAATTTACGTTTTTACTCCAAAAATTGCACTTGGACGATTATAAAGAAGGTATACAAAAACAATACGGATTATACAACTGGTATATGTCATTCTGTTCCGTTTTACTTTTACAGCGTTTTTCCGCCAAAAAATTCTAAATTGAAAGAAATGTATTTTTAGGTAAATTTTTGTTTTTTGGTTGGTAGCACTGATTTGAGAGAAAAAATGAAAAAAATATTATGATTAAATTCCCTTTCCTATCTGCTAAACATGCCCGAAAAATCACCTACTTTAATATGTATCATTGGTTGGTCAACACTTCAATTTGAAACTTTAAACTGCTCTCCAGCAAAAACCACCACTTTTTCTTATGACAGGTCACACTTTATATATTAATTTCGATTCCTATAAATTTTTAACCTCCTAAACTCCAATAGGAGAAGTAAAGCTCAAACTTTTGACAATTTCAAAATGAACATCTAATTCTACTTAGGTTTTTGATGATGCTGGTTTAGCATGGATAGGTTACATGCTAATTGGTAAAAATTGAAAATTTTACATTTCTACATCAATTTTTATTTTCCATCACGTGAAAAAAATCATTGTTTTGAAAATTATTTTTTAAATTTCCCAGTCGACTGATGCATTGAATATTGAAAAGTTATAAAATCATTTTTTTTTTTTTAATTGATTGATTTTCCTCAATATGACTTGAAAGGTTTGTTCGATAACAAAATTTGTGTCCTTTCTTAATTTATTCAATCCTGGAACTTCTGAAATGACTTCAAAAGAAACAATGCAAAGTTCAAAGTTTTGAAAAATTCATAATTGGAATCTAAACATGTAAGTACCTAGGTTATTGAATGTCTGAATCTTAATTTTTAAAATTATTCAACTTTGAAACTTCAGATCAGAAAAGAGATTTCAATGAAAAATTCTTCAAAGCTTCTCAGAATTTCTAAAAAAAAATCTACATGGATATCTGAATAATTTGTTTTTGGATACTTGAATTCCAATTCTTTTAACCTTTATTTAGCTTTGAAACCCCTATAAAAAAATGAATTTCAAAAGAGGCTAAGTGAAATCCTCAATTTAAAAAATTCAAAATGGTGTTCGAGATAGGTAGATGTAATTAAGGGTACGTATATGCTCTACCTTATTATCAGTGAAAAATTTAGGATCGGGATATCTTGAGCATTATTGAATAAAATGGTCTGAAAACTTAATATGTGCTTCAAAACTACAGTATCTTTAGAGGACTTTTGAGATATTTTCAAAATTTTTCTTCAATTTGAAGAAAAACGAATTTTCAGAAATACTTTAGATAAAAAATGTTGTTGTCGTTTGTCCAATTTTTTTCAAACATTTCATTTTTTCAAAAATGGAAAAGAAATTTTGAAAATATCTCAAAAGTCTTCAAAAGATAATTATTGTTCCGAAGAACATATTAAATTTTCAGATTATTTTATTCAATAACGTTTAAGATATCCCGATCCTAAATTTTTCCATTGATAACAAGCTAGAGCATACCCTCAAGTGCTCAGTTTTTAAATTTTCATAATTATTCAGCTCAGGGCGGCTATTCTTGAAATTCTTTATCCGAGTTATTTTTGCTATTCGTGTTATTTTTTTGACAAGTGGCATTCTTGAAACTCGTTATCTTAGGTTATTCGACTTTATGTTTACAATAAACTACAATAAATAACGAAGATAAAGACCCCAAAAATTCATTTAAAAATTGTTGGCTAGTAAAAAGTGAAGATGAAAACAAATTTCATTGGTCATTTTATCAAAAAATCGGGTTTGACGAATTGATAACGAGCAGTAAAATGCGAATTTCAAGAATCGACTTTATTATAGATGCGAATAACGTAAATAGTGTTGATTTTTTAATTACGTGAATAGCACAAATGACTCGGATAAAGAATTTCAAGAATAGCCGCCCTGAAACCTGAAATAAAAATAAACTTGGAAGGTTCAAAAACAATTTTAATTCAGAACTAGTGTCTAATTACAGGATTTTGAGATATTTTTACTTCGTCGTCGTCGTTGATGGCATAGGTACATAATTTCATCGGTATCTAGCGTTTCAGGGTCTTAAAACGTGAGTTGTCTGGTGAGCTTGTTGTCGATGGCTCCGATCGCTTTCTCCCTCAAGTTGATTTTCCTTGAATTTTTTCCTGCACCACCTGCATGAAAATACTGTTCTCTCAAATTGTTTCTATGTCTTGGCTCTTGTTTATACTTAGATTTCAATTTTTGGCACGGAGATAGAAGGCTCAAAAATTTTGATAAATTCGAAATAGGTATCCAAAATATAGATTAATGGATTTATGGTTTTCAAATTTCACCTCCGTCTCTAAAATAACGCCCTGAAAAAGGTTGTGCAATGCACATTAGCTCAAAATTTTGAAAAATTCGAGATAGCTGTCTAATTGAGAGTTTTTTGTTATATATTCTTACTGTTTTCAAAATGTGCTTCAGAAGGGGAAATTCAAAGTCTGAAATAAGGAAAGTTCATCACCTACGTTGAAAATTTGGAAAAATGAAGTGACAAAATTACTAAAAATTAATTTCAGCGAAGTTTGATAAAATTTTATGCATTTATGAAGCAAAAATACTTGAAAATAACAAGACTTGTATAGGTATACCAAAGAAATAAAATCTTAGATTTTTTGATTTTAATATTTTTTTTAGTTTTTTTTTTTTCTTTAAAAAATATATTGATTTTGAATGGAATAAAAAAAAATGAAAGAATTCTTGGCTTTGAGAAAAAGAAACTAACGAAATACGAAATTTCATCAGAATGAAAACGAAAAACTTGTTTGGACTTTCCGAATGAGAAAAAAAAACAAGTAGGTAAGTACATAGGTATGCCTTTATTTGATCATTAAACCTATATTGTACAAATTACGAAGGAAAATAAACAATTTTCATAATATTTATTTCAGCCTGTCACATTATTTCGAATCATTTTTACAATATTTCGAACCATTTTCCGAGTTAATATTTCATCAGTTTTTTCGATATTGGAAACATTTTTAAAAGATTTCCACTTCGTTTTAAACAATCTTCAAATCTGTTTTCCAAAATTTTCTACTTCAACGCGAATCCAGGGGAATAATTCAATGTACGTTTTACAAGTAGGTACCTAACGAAATTCCACGTTCCAAAATTATTATCTCTCTAATATACGTTAATATATTATTCGAGCGATTAAATAGCTGCGTTAGTTTTATGACGTTGCATTATTTAAACGATCGCGCGATAAGTTTTTGCTAAATTTTATACCCTTTCGCGATATCAGTAAAACGAGTCAGCTATAACATAAACAGCTGTCGGCTATTTTCGTTGGTGTATTATTTGCAAAAAGCGCATAATCACGTTAACAAGCAAAAACTCTTGTTTTAAATCTCAATTTGGTACGTTGGTACCTTTGGAAAATTCTCCAACGCAGACGTACATACCTATACCTTTTATATAGGTATTTATAGATAATATAGCGTGGATTTTTTTCTCCTTTCAATTTATAAACCATTATCGGAGCATATTTTATAGTTAAAACTTTCGAGCTACCTATATATTTGAGGTATTCTTATTTAATAAAATATGCACTTTTATACTTATGCGGAAGATATTTACCATTTACTTGAATTTATCGAAGAATGGAAAAGAACTGTGCATATGTTTTCGGCACTTTTTGCGAGGATTACGTTGAATCACTTTCAATAAGTGCTCGATTTCCTCCAATAGTTGGATATTCTCTTTCATATCCATTTAGCTTCGTTGATCAGCTTGGTGACGAATCTTGAGGAAGACTTTTGAAAAATATCGTTCGCAATATAAATTCAAAAAAACGTAATATATAGTCGATTAAATTGATACTATTGCGCCAACTATATGAGCCATTTTTTCACTATCGACGATTTAATTACGTATGAAAAAACATCTCTATGCCGATTGGCAGCCGTATATTTTTGATAAAATTTCGCCTCGATACAAAAAGCTTTTTCAAGTTAGATTATACCGGCCAAGTTTTGCCAAACAAAAGAAGTTACAAAAGTTCGTGCTTAAGGCGTAAATGGTCAACGTATCGAATGTACCTACTAGCCCGATGGTTTCGGGAAGGTCAATTGTTAGAATAACTTTATAGGCCTTGTAAGACAGCTAGACAGCAGTTCGAGATAGTTTTTCTTCCTACGAAGTGAAAAAATTTCATGGCAGGGGATGGTTTGTGCTGCACTGATAGTACGCAGTGACTTTTCAAAAAGGAAGAGGAACACGTGGAAATGATTTTTTTCTCGTTTACCTTATCTGTGCATATACGCTATAGTACGAAGGTATTTTCAGGCGATAAAAATTCCCAGGTAAACGAACAATTTATACACGTTTGGTATAAATTTCATTCTTAGTGTAGCTGTAAGGTAAGGTACCGAAAGTTATATATAAGTTTTGGCCGCTAGAAAGGCTTTTATATTAAAAAGAAGCTGCCGCTTAAATATATGATATTTCGAACTTTAATCCTTTTGTAACTTTTTATATGGAAATATAGGAAAAAACTAAGATAAGCCTGTCAGATTCTTACCTCGTAAAATTTTACCACGAGCTTTGGTAATTTATATGATTTCTCGGTTCACGCCGAGGGTACGTTCACCTTATCAAAGGCATTGAATAAAGGGTTTCTTAAATACTTTTTCGTATATTACCCCAACACGTAGACGTATAAGACGAATGGGTGCTTGAGGATAGATTTTTTGAGGGGAAGTTGAATGAGCTGGAGATGGATTTAAAATCGAGTTTTGATTTTGAAAAATGGAATGGGATAATTGTACCTTTGAATCATTGCTTCTGTCATAAGCACATCCAGAAATTCTGTACGTTCACCTTATCAAAGGCATTGAATAAAGGGTTTCTTAAATACTTTTTCGTATATTACCCCAACACGTAGACGTATAAGACGAATGGGTGCTTGAGGATAGATTTTTTGGGGGGAAGTTCGAATGAGCTGGAGGATGGATTTAAAATCGAGTTTTGGAGGATGGGATTTAATCATTGCTTCTGTCATAAGCACATCGAATAAAGGGTTTTGATTTACCCAACACGTAGAAAAGACGACATGGGTGCTTGAAGGAATTTTTGGGGGGATTGAATGAGCTGTGGATTTAAAATCGAGTTTTGAAAAATGGAATGGGATAATTGTAACCTTTGAATCATTGCTTCTGTCTAAGCGCACCCAGAACATTGTGTAGGGAGGGGCTCAAATTTCGAGAAAAAAACGGGGGGGGGTTAAAATCAATGAAAAAATGAGTAACCTTTTATTTCAGTCGGGCTGGAGTAATCAGGGTATTTTCAGTAGCCAGATAATACACTTTGATTATATAAATTACATGGATTGCCAGTCCATTAGTTAAAAAAAGTGTTTTTTGAAGCGGAAAAAAGAAAAGATCGAAACGTAGTGCGCATGCTTGAAAAATCATTAAAAATTTGTTTTATTTTGACACAAAATTTTCTTCATTTAATTTGGATGATTGGGATTGAAAACAGGAGAATATCAGTGGCTAGATAATGTTTTGTGACAAGGACTGTGGATTAATGTTTCGATTCTTGAATGGATAAAGAAATTTCCAAATTTCAGATTTATCCAGTTTTTGATGAAAATTTTGCTCAAAGCCAAAGTGAAGTGATTATAAAAATTTATAAATCATCGATTTACAATGTTTTTTTGGGATTCTTTCAACAGTAATTAATAATTACGTAAACTTCAAATTAAATTCAAACACTGTCAACAATTCACGCATGCGCTTCGAAATTCTATCTTTTTATTTTTCCGCTTCAAAACACCTGATATGAACTGGCAATCCATGTACATATATATAATCAAAGATAATACATACCTACCTACAGATTTGAGTGAAGAAAAGTTGCAAAATTACCAGATTTTCTGTTTTTTTTTTTTTTTTTTAAATTACTGAGCTTTTCTGATAAATGGGGTATCGACTGAGAAATTAGTGATTTTTGATCAAAAATTCAGTGAAAAATCAATAATTTTCAATGAACATTATTTCACTGATTGAAAAAGCCAGAATTTCCGCAAATTCAACTGATTCAAATTAGAGAGTGGTATGTTTATTCAATTAATTTAATAATAGATTCAGAAATATGTACTACCCGAGGGAAGCGAGGGCGAACATTCTTTTTTAAATCATACTCTTCTTTGACATATTTATGAAAAAAAATTTCCTTCTCGAGCTTGGGGGGGGGGGGGGGGGGGGGGGGGGGGGGGGGGCTTGACCCCTGAGCCCCCCCGGTGCTTTGGGTTCTGTCGCGAAATTTTATTCCAAAAACCTTTTGGGTTTTGTTTGGGAAATGCTTGGTTTTTAATTTTTTTAAAATTTTTTTGAAAAGTTTTAAAAAACATTCATTAAAAATCCTTGATTTTTATTTTTTTCAAGTTCAATAAATACATCTGTCTCTTTCTCTATTTCTTTAAATTTTCAAAAGTGCAGGTGTGTATAAAAAAATTGAAATTTTCCTTTTTTAAAGATTACGTCATAGGTACGTATTTATAGAACGATTTTGAAAAATTCAGCTTCAAAAAATTTGAATTACTTACTCAATTAAGTACTAGATTTCTAAATTTTTTTATATTCGAAAATAATACCTAAACTTATCTAACCACCTATTAATTATTTTTGAAAAAAAAAGATTTAAAAATTGGTACTCTGTGAATAAATTTAATATATAGGTAAGGGGTTTTCTTTTTAGGAATGCGATTCTAAGGGCCGTATTTTAAAACATACCTTAAGGTATCCTTAAAAAATAAGGATACCTTATTTTAAGGAATAGTTTGGTATTTTAAAACCTTCCTTAGGAGAACTTTGGTAAGGGCTTCCTTAAAAGTCATATTTTAAAACCTTCCTTAATTTCGTACGTGTATTGCTTTAAATACCATGTTGCCAAATCTTAAAAGATGATTCACCCAATCAAAACGCGTTATTCAGATATAATTGGCTGTATTTACTTGTTATTGCAAATTTTATCAATACTTTTTGTAATCAATCAAATCGTATCGATGTTTGAAGTTTCCATAATGTTTCTATTTTGTTATTCTGGTGTTCCATTCATAATGAATGAAAAAAAAAAGAAGAAATAAAGAAAATCAGAATCGTCTATTCATTTTTTGTTGCTAAATATCGATTTTATTTTTTTATTGCCATATCAAAAATTTTCAACTTCACGTATAAATTTTTTAAAAGATTTATCGCTTCCAAAACGGAAGATTGACAAAAATGTTTAAGTACGTACAACTTTTTTGTAAATTACCTTTCGCTGAATTTTGTCATCAACGAGGGTGTGCGTGGTCTGAATAACAGAAGGCGAAAAGGTGCTGCTCCTTAAAGCAAATTTTCATTTTATTCGGACAAATTACATTGGAATCGGAAGTATAAAATTTACATAAATCATGGTAAGACTAATGACCCTGTTGAAAATTGATAAATTTCCCATTTTGAGTCTGAAAAAGTGAAGAAAATTAAATTTCAGGAGGAAAATTGAAAAATTCTACACGAGAAATTATCTCTATTTTTAGTTCTCTCTTCCCTGTACCCCTCCCCTTGACAGCTTCAGATCTTCTTTCACAAAACATCCCCTCAATTTTAAAAATAGACCACAATGACTAATCGTATAGGTAAATATGATTTTTTTTTTAAATTCGTCTTTGTAAATTTTTATCCATAGTCATCAGCAAAGACTATAATCTTTGGAATAGGTGTAGGTATATGTTAATAATGTCCATTATATTGATAATATTGTGGTCTACCATCATATTTTTACTAAAAAAATCTATTTATAATGTAATTCAAATATCATTACAACTGTAAACTTGTAAGAACAAAACAATTTGTTTCCTTAAGGTACCCCCGGGGAAAATTTTTTATTTTAAATCATATATGCTCATATATGGGAGTATATTCGGTCATATATGCTCATATATGGTCAGTCTGGAAAAGCGGCCATACCGGATCATATATGGGATTTTCAATATATGCTCATATATGCTCATATATAAACATACATGCGTTCATCATATTCACCCATATATGAACGAATTAGACTAGACGTGGTCATATGAATCCATGTGCACCCAAAATTCAAGTTTGGGTACAATGGATTCATAATGCCAACGTCTAGTCTAATTATTCATTATATGGGGCATATATGAGTGAATATGATGAACGCATTGTATGTTCATATATGAGCATATATGAGCATATATTGAAAAATCCCATATATGATCCGGTATGGCCGCTTTCCAGACCTGACCATATATGAGCATATATGACCAAAATATACTCCCGAATATACTCCCCAAATATGAGATATATGATCAAAATAAAAATTTTCCCCGGGCCTCGCGAGGTACCTTAAAGGATTCCATGTCTCATGAATAGAATTGGTGTTTTAAATTTTTTTAAGGGAACGTTTTAAATACGAATTCTGTCTAAGGTACTTTTAAAGGTACCTTTAAAAACTACTTAAAAATAAGGTACGTTTTAAAATACGGCCCTAAGACTTAAATTTGACAAAGAAAAAATTTTTTAAAAAATTCAAAAATAATTTTTAGAAGAAAATTAATCATTTAAAAACAAAATTTTCTAACCGGCTTTTCAAGACTTTGGTCCGAAGAAAACAAAAAAAAAAAAAAAAACTAAAACCATAGTTAGGAAACAAAAAAAATTACCAAACTATTTTAAACTGGGTATTATCCTACTACTAAAAAACAAAAATTATTTGCAGAAAATAAAAAACAAAAATACCAAACCTGTTCAGAAAAAAAAAAATCTAAAAAAGGACAAACGATTTTAAAAGTAAAGAAAAAAAAAAACCTATTTTAGAAAAAAAAAAAATTCAGTTAGTATCTAAATGAAAAAAACGAAAAAAGCTTAAATTACTTTTTGAAAAAAAAAAAACCATTTTCGGAAAAAATAACACTCAAAAAACAAGCTTTTTTTAAAAAACCCAAAAGAAGATAACTTTTTCTAAAACAAGAAAACAAAAAAACTCAATTTTTTTTCAAAAAACACTATTCTAGAAAAAATCTAGAAAAAAAAAAACACATTACAAACAATTTTTAGATAAAAAACCAAAATAAAGCCCAAAACCTTTTTTAGGAAACAAAAACAAAAATCAAAAAATCTTGCGCAACTGAAATTACAAAGATCCTTATTATTGGTTTTTAGAGTTTGTTCAAATAAAAAACCAAAACGCAAATCAATTCAAAAACAAAAAGAAAAAAAAAACACATCTATGAAAAGACAAAAAAACCAAACTTTTTTGGGAAATTGAAAAACAAAAAGGCAAAACTAAAAAAAAATTCAGAAAACCCGTAAAAACCCACCCCTTTTTTAAGAAAAATCCAAAAACCAAATCGTCCAAACTTTTTCAGAAAAAAAAACATTGTAAAAAAACGTACCAAAAGCAACAATTCTGTAGTAAATAAAAATCGCCAAAAATTACTCAAATTCAAAAACTAGGTCTTTTGGAATGCTGACGTCGGAGACGAATATTTTCGTATAATCACAATTGAATTTGGTCCAAATATTTCAAATGGTAGGTCAATGCGTTTCCCCGAACAGGGCGAAACGTTTTTAAAAATTCGCCCATAAACTCGACAAAAAAATTATCCAAATTGCAAAACTAGGTCATTTTTTGAAATCCTCTCGTTGCCACCAAATATTTCGTTAAATCATAATTGAATTTTTGTCCAATTTTCTACGATATTGATTATTTGTCTAATGGCTTTTGATAGGTTCTTCACCAGGAAAATCAAAATCGCCAAAAACATTGTTCAAATGCAAAAAATCCTTTATATTCCGGTCACCCAAGCTCTTTAATCAATTTTTTTATGGTTAAAGTTATTCTTCCGAAAATTTATCCGAACTCACCCCTTAAAAATTTTTTAATGCATGGTCCAGATGATTCTTTGAAATGCTGGCTGTTTTTTGGGGAAAAATGTCCAAGGAGGGGGGGGCGGGCACACCGAAAAACAAGCAGGCGTTAATCGTTAAAATTTAGGTAAAATCCAGTTCGGACAAGGGGGATTTTGATTTAAAACGAGGCTAATTTTTCACCTCCAATCTCTCTATCTTCCCTGTTGACAAAAATTTAAGTTCATTTTATTTCCAAGCTTGTTTCAGAAAGACATACAAAAAAAAAATCAAAAAATTTTAAAGGAAAAAAAACTTGTACTTTAGGTAGGTACTTGACAATTTTATTTGGGTTGGGCAAAAACTCACATCTCCTGTTTATTCTTGATTTTTGGGTTTTCTATCCAAAAAAATTTAAAAAATTTTCAAAACATCGGCATCCTTAAAAAAAAAAACACCCTTTTTTGAGAAAGAAAAAAAAATCAACGCTTTTTTCTGAAAAAAATCACGAATTGGGATACGTTTTTGAAAAATTAATGTTTGCAAAAAATAATGAATGTGTTTCAAAAAAATTTTTAAATCTAAAATTTTGAATATTATAAAAATTGAAACTGGTTAAGTATGTCGGTTTTTTAAAAATTACAATAAAGTAATTTTTAAATAGGTACTTTTTTCCTTTTTTAAAAAAACAATCCCTGAAAATATAAACTTTTTTTCATTTAAAAATTCTAAAAAATCAATTTTTTAAAAATTTTAATTTAAAAAAAATATGTTTTTTAAAAACTAAATTTTTGTGAACTTGATTGGGAAAAAAATTTTTTTTTGGTTAAAAAAAAATTTTTTCAATGAATTAAAAGGAAAAAAGGCGTTTTAACTTTTTTTTTTTTAAAGAAAAGTTTTTGGGGGGGGATATTTTTGTAAAACACTCAAGGCCCGAAAATATAAAAAAAATTTAGGCGAAAAATTCGGTTTTTAATTTCTTATAAATTGAAAAAAAAAAAGGAAAACATTACAACCCTGTTTAAAAAAATGGTTTTCCCAAAAAGACGCGACAGTTAATAAAAAAAATAACACCTATCTCAAAAAAATTTTTCGATGTTGAAAAATTCTATTCACGAAACTTTGACAGAAAAAATCAAGGTAAATATTAAATAATCAGAAAAAATTCGAAATAACAAGACTTGTGAAACATATCCGGTACAACCTTTTACCAGAGGTGAAATTTTACCTTGTGTTTCCAAACTCTAGCTTTAAAAATTGCAAACTCGCTTCTCTCTCTCCCAATATAAAAATCTTGAAAAACGTTCTATGAAATTCTGCCTTCTCGGACTTGTTTAGTAGAAAACTATACTTACCGTCTAAAAGCCGCCGATAACATTATAATTAAATTCACTCTGGGAAGAATTTGAGACATTTTCAACCCTAAAAAAATCAACAATAAAAATTTTCCAATTTTTTTTCTCGTAACAAAGCAAAAAAAAATATTTCATCTCTGTTTCCAGAAAAAAAAATAAAAAAAAAAAGAAACGACGAAGTTGAGAAATTTTCAGCATTAAGCATTCTCGAAAAGCGCTCGGCCCTTTGGATTCCTTAGGTGTAAAAAAAAAGTTAAAGCAGAGAAGTTTTAATTGAAAAATACCATTTTATTCCCTTAATGGCTGAAAAATTTCTCGATATCGGGATTTTTACGACGTTTTAAGCTTTAAAAGATAGAAATTAAGCGAATATGGTATACCTAATCGGACCATTACGACCTTAACCCTTGCGACATAAATTTCTTAAATAACTCCTTCGTTCTAGATCTTTAAAACCCTACCGGCGTACGTAACTGCATAAAATGACGGAAAAAATCAAGCTTCCAAGTTCCCAAACAATTCGCTGCTGATCAATCTATTGAAAATTTACGACCAAAAAATGGTACGTTTACCACCGTACATAAATATATTGATGAAGAGCATCTTCATATCCGAACTGAGTCCACTCAAATTGGGCAAATTTAAAATTTAGAAAAAAAATATAAGCGTTTTGGTCATCATTTTAGTGACCTTTCTATTAAAAAAATATTGATCAGAAATTTATTCGAGCATCTTGCCGAAATGGATATAGGACCTTATAAAACTTTTTTATCATTATTTTCAATTTATGGTCAAGATTGTAAGCGCAGTTAAAGTTAACGCGTCTGTCGTAAAAAAAAAAGTTGCTTGTAATTACTATAATTTTATTTTTATTTCAAGTTAGCGATTTTTTTTTCAGTGTTTTTATCCGGAACCGGGGATGAATATTTTACATATTTTTCATTTTTTACGGTCCACGCACGGGACACGAAATACGAAGTTTTACGCTTGGTCTTAAAATTTTTTACTCTCGAGTAGAGACAAATTTGGTTACGCCGCGATTACCGTATAAATTTAAACCGTAAAGCCGAATCTCTGGGGAGAAGAAAAATTTTCCGCAAGAAATCGAAAAAAGAAATGGGTCGGTTTCGCATGAACGCCTACTCCGGGGACTAATTTTTCGCAAAAAACCGTAGCTCGGTAATCGAGTGTGGAATTCTTATAATAGCGGTTCAATTGCGATCGGATAAATAGTTTAAAAGTTGAAAGCAATTTTCAACTCGTTCAGGGTGTAATTAAGTAATGCGGAGGAAAAAAAAAAAAAAATCAAAAATGAAGCCATTTAATTCGAATTAAGCGGTTGAACCCTTTGGAATTTTTTTTTTAATCACCCAGGCGAGCATATTGAACCGTTCGAAAGAATTTTAAAAGATTCGCGGGTTCGAATTATTTTACGGAGAGTCGAGTTGCTTGAAAAAATATCCCAAAAACTTGGGTTTCGCGAAAAAAGACAGGATTGCAATATTATCTCGAGAATAGCTCGGAAAAAAAAATTGTTGAATAAAAAACTGATAAAATTCATAGCCGGGTTTTAATTTATTAAACCCCTTAAAAGGAACGGCCTCAGGGAATGCCGAAAAAAATTATTATTGTTGTTTGAATAAACGAAGTCTATAAGGAGCTTACTGAACAATAAAAATCTGAAAAAAAAAAAATTTTCGAGCCCATAGAACTGATTTTATGGAATGCAATTATAATGTACATTGCGAAGATGCTTGAAACCTACGTTCTAGCATAGCGTACATACAATGTACATTGCGAACGATGGTTACCCTCTGAACAAGTTTATATGAGTGCTGCGGTAACATGTTTCCAAAACCCAGTATCAGTTTTAAATGATATGTTTTTGAACCTAAACGTTTCCCATTAATCGAAGATGAAATTTAAACTCATACAAATTTAGCAAAATAAATCTCCGCGTTTAAAATATATTTTTAAATAAAAAACATTGTGGAATTAAAAAAAAATTTTATTTTTTTTCATTTATGAATTGTAAAAAATTTCGTTTTTATAAAACATAACCGAATGTAAAAAAATCGGAAAATTTTTGACCCCCCAACCCCCACCCCTTTTCGGATTAGGGGCCCCTTTTTTTATTGCAATTTTTTTCAAGTTTTTTAAATTTCACGAAGTGAAGAAAATTTTCTGTTCTTTGGACAAAGTACATCTCGTAGAGGTGTATTTACGAAAATTTTTTAAACTTTTGGTGCCTTCTTCACGTTTTTTGCTATTTAAAGTTTTAAATCGAAAAAAAACACCCATGAGCGAAGAGCACCACTTTTTAAAAAATCCCAAAAAAGGGGTTTTTAACGTAGATTCGCAGTATTCAGTTTTGGCGATTTCATGCCGGGCCGAAATTCGAAAACCCGTGCGAATGTTGTTTTTTAGCAGATTTTTCAAATTTTAGCGTTTTATACAGAAAAATGCAAAAAAGAAAAGTAACGTGGGATCGGTTTGCTGTCAAAATACCCCGAAAAGCACCCATTTTGGCATTTTTTTGCTTCAAGTCTAAAAAATTCCTTTTTTCCCCCGTTTTTTCATGAAAAAATTTTGTAAATTTCAGGATTCAAGTAAAGTATCCCAAAAGGGGGTGTTTATCGGGTATTTTGACCCCTTTTCCAAACCGACATTTGTTTTTTCATTTGACCCTTTTTTCCATGGGGGGGTTGGATCAAAAAACGAAGCCCGTCCCAAAAATTTTACCTCTTTCCCCGGGTATACCCTTTTAATGAAATTTTTTTTTTACCCGACAGTCTTATCCCTCAAAAATTTCTTCCCTTGTGAAATTGAAGGAGCATCAATTCGCAGTCAGATGATCCATTTTTCCTTCGAAACCATCAGAAATTTTTAATATCAGATTCTGGCGGCGGACCAGCACATCACATTTTTTTTTTTTTAAGGGGAGGGTAAAGCTGCTTTTAAAATTCGCTGATTCTACTCACATCACTTCACAAAAATTAAAAACACCCCGCACGACAGTACAAAGTAAAAAATTTTCGATTTGTCAAAAAAAAGGGATATCTCGTGTCTCACTATATGTACTGACCGCCTCATTTTTTTCTAAGGGGTGAAAATAACTGTTTTTCTACAAAATTTGGTTTTTTTTGGGTCTTCCCTTTTAAAAATATAAAAATCAGTTTTATTCCCCAACTGTCACATTTGAAAACCCCCCGCCGAACGTGACGAAAACAAACCTAACAGATTTCACGGGTTTCATCGATACCCTCGTTCGCAATGTACAATAAATTACACTTTTACCATAGGATTGTGCTGCCCTTCGAATGTACATTATAAAGTACACTAAATTTGAGCTTCAATAAGAAAGTTTGGGGTGATCGAATAAAATTTTTTTATTTTGTAAAAAGGGGATCTTTCTTTTCAAAAAACAATCTAATTATTTTTTAGAAATTTCTTAAAGTAAAAACGTTCCCATTTGGGGCCTTTTAAACATATAGAAAAAAAGGAAAACTTAAAATTCAAAGTTAATTCAAAGTTTTTGTAAAGAGATTATTTTTTTTAAATTCGGTGGAAGGTTCCAAAAGGTCCTTAGAAAACATTATGAAAAAAAAAATTAAAAATTGGCCACTAGAAAAAAAAACAAAAAACCCAAAATTTGTGTACATTATAATGTACTTGCGCATTAAGGGGAAAATGTCAGTTTTTTTATAAAGGGTGAATTTTTTTATTCTGAAATTTTTTGAATTTTGTGAATGCTACAGAAAAATTTATTCTATTGGAAACATTCTGAACGTTTTCTATGACAAAGGGAAAAAAAATATTTTTTATTTTAATGGTATTTTTCCTCTAGCTCGAACCCAGTTATTTTTCTTTTTCGGGGTTTTCCAACATTTTTTTGTTTTTCGTCAGCATTTGAAGAAACTTTTCAGTCGTTATCGATAGCCGAAATGATAAAATGGCTCACTTCTTAAATTTTTTAATTTACTTTTTCCGAAAAATCGAGGGGTTTTTGACGAAATGAACTGGGAGCGAAATTTTTCATTTCTATATTATAGGTACCCGGGGGGTGAGAAGAGTTCAAGACGGGAAACGTTCTCCGCAAACGTTTTTTTAAATAAAAAGGGAACGTATAAAGAAATTTTCGCATTCGAGTAATTTTTATCCACAGTTAATATAAACTAAAAATTCATTTCACAAAAAGGGAATTTGATATACGTTGAAGGTCATTTAAAAACGTAAAAAAAGTTATTTTTTTCGAAAAAAACACAGTCGTAAGGGCAGAGCTAAGCTTTTTCAGGGTTTTTTTAAATTTTAACCCATAAAAAAAAAACCCCTGTATTTTTTTTTTATATTTTTACAAGTTTTTTTTTGAAAATTTGAAAGATACAAAAACCCAGCAAAAAGCGAAGCTTATTTATCGAAAATTATCAAATCCCCAAAACCAAAAACTTCCCATGTGTAGACTTTTGAGGGAAAAAAAACAAGTTCGTACCGTATAAAGAATGAAAAACCAAATAAATGGTGTTTCCCCCAGCAGTGGAAATTTTTTTCGTTTTGACATTTTTTTTTTTTGAAGAAGGGAAAAAAAACTTAAAACTTTTTTATTTTCACTTTGGGAAAATTTTTGCTGTAACGGTGAATCACATGTGGAAAAGTTTTTGGCCCTATCGGCTGGAAATTTTGAAAAAAAAAACGAAGTGTTCTTAACCTATGTGGAAACGTTCGACCAAAAGTGAATGACGATAGTTCTGTAAAGTTGGAAATTTTTTCCTTTTTCAAAGGGAAAATTTTAAACCTATCAGGTTTTGGGTACTGAGTTTTCGAAATTTTGTAAAAAAAATATTTTTCCATTTTTAGTGAAAAGGGTAGGGAGGGTTTTTTTGATATGTTAAATGTTTTGAATCGAAAATAATTTTTTTGCGAGGTGGAAAATTAAAAAACCTAGGGGGAATTTAAAATGACTTGGCGAGTATAAAACATCCGCTCTTTTGAGGGGATAATAACACTTTGTCATTGGATTTGTTTCCTACGAGTAGGGACAGTCTTCGAAAGTAGGAATTTTGAGTCTTCACGATATTTATA
>JAVBJF010001064.1:0-22479 GCA_033439095.1 Pseudococcus viburni | reverse complement strand
AAAAATTCGATCAATTAATAATTTTTTTTTAGATTAAGTTACACAGGCCGAATCTATTTTTATAAAAATACCCCAGGTCGAATAAACTTTTTTTGAATACCCCCTTATTATTAAAAATTCGTTTAATTGTATTCATTTGAACTGCAGGTCGAATTAAAATTTTTTTGAGTAGGTACCCGGGTGCTCGATTATTTCCGGCTCCCCCCGATACTTTTTATGTCAAAAATCGTAAGTTGACAATACTTTTTTCGATTTTGTTCAATGAAACGAAGTATTGCCAACTTACGATTTTTGTCATAAAAAGTACGGGGGGGAGCCAGAATTAATCGAGCCACCCGGTATTCCATCCCATGAAACTGAAAATTTACCATTTTCCAACAAATTACCTCAGCTTGAATCAGTTTTTTTTTTAAATACCCCTCCATTATTTTGAAAACTCAATCGATGGGAGTTGCTGATGTTGATTTCTGAATTCAGAAATGTAACGAATTGATTCCCACATTTGGAGGGGGGGGGTGTAAATACGAATGATTGGTTTTTTTCAGAGTATGTACTGAATCGATTCCCTTTTTTTGGGTGTATATGTGAGTTGATTCAGAATTTCTTTCAGCCTACTACCATTACACGCAGGTTGAATTAAAAAATGGGTGCGTCATGGGACGTACCTCAGAAGTGAAAACTTGTTTCTGAATTTTTGATTTGTATATTAGAGTTTCGCTCTTTTATTTTGAAATCTATATAAGAGGTGGGTGAATAGATAATATTTTTTTTGTAAAAAAGGAATGTCATTTGGAACAAATGATAAAAGTTAAACAAATCGCATTACCCTGTATAGATTATGAAAAACTTAGTGAAAGTTTTTATGTAATTTAATGACTTAATTTTTTTTTATTTTTTTTTTTTTTTTTTACTTTTATAATTTTCTTTTAGATTACTTATTTGATAAAAAAGTCTGATAATTTTTTGACGTTTTCGTCACACTTGACGAGTGACATTTTTTCATGACTCTTAAAAGGTAAAGCAGTGCTGTCAACAAATTTTTTCGTTTTTGACTTTAATAATTTTCTTTTAGATTACATTTTAGACTTTTGTCACACTTAACTAGTGACATTTTTTAAATTACTTTTAAAAGGTAAAGCAGTGCTGTCATCAATTTTCTTTCTACTTTTAATAATTTTCTTTTAGATTAACATTCTGACTTTTGTCACACTTAACGAGTGACATTTTTTTAATGACTTTTAAAAGGTAAAGCAAGTGCTGTGACTTTTTGTCACACTTAAACGAGTGACATTTTTTTAATGACTTTTTAAAAAGGTAAAGCAGTGCTGTCAACAATTTTCTTTTTGACTTTTAATAATTTTTTTAGATTACATTTCGACTTTTTGTCACACTTAATGAGTGACATTTTTTTAATGACTTTTAAAAAGGTAAAGCAGTGCTGCCAACATTTTCCTTTTTCAACTTCTGGATAAATGATATTTTTGTAATATAATGTGAGAAATTTCCCTGGATAAATGATATTTTTGTAATATAATGTGGGAAATTTCCCTAATATTCCTGAATAAATTGGTGGTTGGCAACGTGTATAAGCGTAACGCGTCGAAAAAAATAGACCCCTACCATGGAAGTAGGTTTCGCTCTTTTATTTTGAAATCTATAATAAGGGGTGGGTGAATAGATAATATTTTTTTGTAAAAAAGGAAATGTCATTTGGAACAAATGATAAAAGTTAAACAAAATCGCATTACCTGTATAGATTATGAGAAACTTAGTGAAAGTTTTTATGTAATTTAATGACTTAATTTTTTTTTTTTTTATTTTTTACTTTTTATAATTTTCTTTAGATTACTTATTTGATAAAAAGTCTGATAATTTTTTTGACGTTTTGTCACACTTAACGAGTGACATTTTTATAATGACTTTTAAAAGGTAAAGCAGTGCTGTCAACAATTTTCTTTTTGACTTTTAATAATTTTCTTTTAGATTACATTTCGACTTTTTGTCACACTTGACGAGTGACATTTTTTTCATGACTCTTAAAAGGTAAAGCAGTGCTGTCAACAATTTTCTTTTTTGACTTTTAATAATTTTCTTTTAGATTACATTTTGACTTTTGTCACACTTAACGAGTGACATTTTTTCATGACTCTTAAAAGGTAAAGCACGTGCTGTCAACAAATTTCTTTTTGACTTTTAATAATTTTCTTTTAGATTACATTTTGACTTTTTGTCACACTTAACGAGTGACATTTTTAAATGACTTTAAAAGGAAAGCGGTGCTGTCATCAATTTTCTTTTCTACTTTTAATAATTTTCTTTTAGATTACATTTTGACTTTTTGTCACACTTAACGAGTGACATTTTTTTAATGACTTTTAAAAGGTAAAGCAGTGCTGTGACTTTTTGTCACACTTAACGAGTGACATTTTTTTAATGACTTTTAAAAGGTAAAGCAGTGCTGTCAACAATTTTCTTTTGACTTTTAATAATTTTCTTTTAGATTACATTTTGACTTTTTGTCACACTTAACGAGTGACATTTTTTTAATGACTTTTAAAGGTAAAGCAGTGCTGTCAACAAATTTCTTTTTGACTTTTAATAATTTTCTTTTAGATTACATTTTGACTTTTTGTCACACTTAACGAGTGACATTTTTTTTTAATGACTTTTTAAAAGGTAAATGCAGTGCTGTGACTTTTACTTTTAAAAGGGTAAAGCAGTGCTGTGACTTTTTGTCACACTTAACGAGTGACATTTTTTTAATGACTTTTAAAAGGTAAAAGCAGTGCTGTCAACAATTTTCTTTTGGACTTTTAATAATTTTCTTTTAGATTACATTTGACTTTTTGTCACACTTAACGAGTGACATTTTTTAAAATGACTTTTAAAAGGTAAAGCGGTGCTGTCATCAATTTCTTTTCTACTTTTAATAATTTTCTTTTAGATTACATTTTGACTTTTTGTCACACTTAACGAGTGACATTTTTTTTAATGACTTTTAAAAGGTAAAGCGTGCTGTGACTTTTTGTCACACTTAACGAGTGACATTTTTTTAATGACTTTTAAAAGGTAAAGCAGTGCTGTCAACAATTTTCTTTTTTGACTTTTAATAATTTTTTCTTTTAGATTACATTTTTACTTTTTGTCACAACTTAACGAGTGACATTTTTTTTAATGACCTTTTAAAAGGTAAAGCAGTGCTGTCAACAAATTTTCTTTTTGACTTTTAATAATTTTCTTTTAGATTACATTTGACTTTTTGTCACACTTAACGAGTGACATTTTTAAATGACTTTTAAAAGGTAAAGCGGTGCTGTCATCAATTTTCTTTTCTACTTTTAATAATTTTCTTTTAGATTACATTTTGACTTTTTGTCACACTTAAACGAGTGACATTTTTTTTAATGACTTTTAAAAGGTAAAGCAGTGCTGTCAACAATTTTCTTTTTGACTTTTTAATAATTTTCTTTTAGATTACATTTTGACTTTTTTGTCACACTTAACGAGTGACATTTTTATAATGACTTTTAAAAGGTAAAGCAGTGCTGTCAACAATTTTCTTTTTGACTTTTAATAATTTTCTTTTAGATTACATTTCGACTTTTTGTCACACTTGACGAGTGACATTTTTTCATGACTCTTAAAAGGTAAAAGCAAGTGCTGTCAACAAATTTCTTTTTGACTTTTAATAATTTTTCTTTTAGATTTACATTTTGACTTTTTGTCACACTTAAACGAGTGACATTTTTTCATGACTCTTAAAAGGTAAAGCAGTGCTGTCAACAAATTTCTTTTTGACTTTTAATAATTTTCTTTTAGATTACATTTTGACTTTTTGTCACACTTAACGAGTGACATTTTTTAAATGACTTTTAAAAGGTAAAGCGGTGCTGTCATCAATTTTCTTTTCTACTTTTAATAATTTTCTTTTAGATTACATTTTGACTTTTTGTCACACTTAACGAGTGACATTTTTTTAAATGACTTTTAAAAGGTAAAGCAGTGCTGTGACTTTTTGTCACACTTAACGAGTGACATTTTTTTAATGACTTTTAAAAGGTAAAGCAGTGCTGTCAACAATTTTCTTTTTGACTTTTAATAATTTTCTTTTAGATTACATTTTGACTTTTTGTCACACTTAACGAGTGACATTTTTATAATGACTTTTAAAAGGTAAAGCAGTGCTGTCAACAATTTTCTTTTTGACTTTTAATAATTTTCTTTTAGATTACATTTCGACTTTTTGTCACACTTGACGAGTGACATTTTTTCATGACTCTTAAAAGGTAAAGCAGTGCTGTCAACAAATTTCTTTTTGACTTTTAATAATTTTCTTTTAGATTACATTTTGACTTTTTGTCACACTTAACGAGTGACATTTTTTAAATGACTTTTAAAAGGTAAAGCGGTGCTGTCATCAATTTTCTTTTCTACTTTTAATAATTTTCTTTTAGATTACATTTTGACTTTTTGTCACACTTAACGAGTGACATTTTTTTAATGACTTTTAAAAGGTAAAGCAGTGCTGTGACTTTTTGTCACACTTAACGAGTGACATTTTTTTAATGACTTTTAAAAGGTAAAGCAGTGCTGTCAACAATTTTCTTTTTGACTTTTAATAATTTTCTTTTAGATTACATTTTGACTTTTTGTCACACTTAACGAGTGACATTTTTATAATGACTTTTAAAAGGTAAAGCAGTGCTGTCAACAATTTTCATTTTGACTTTTAATAATTTTCTTTTAGATTACATTTCTACTTTTTGTCACACTTGACGAGTGACATTTTTTCATGACTCTTAAAAGGTAAAGCAGTGCTGTCAACAAATTTCTTTTTGACTTTTAATAATTTTCTTTTAGATTACATTTTGACTTTTTGTCACACTTAACGAGTGACATTTTTTCATGACTCTTAAAAGGTAAAGCAGTGCTGTCAACAAATTTCTTTTTGACTTTTAATAATTTTCTTTTAGATTACATTTTGACTTTTTGTCACACTTAACGAGTGACATTTTTTAAATGACTTTTAAAAGGTAAAGCGGTGCTGTCATCAATTTTCTTTTCTACTTTTAATAATTTTCTTTTAGATTACATTTTGACTTTTTGTCACACTTAACGAGTGACATTTTTTTAATGACTTTTAAAAGGTAAAGCAGTGCTGTGACTTTTTGTCACACTTAACGAGTGACATTTTTTTAATGACTTTTAAAAGGTAAAGCAGTGCTGTCAACAATTTTCTTTTTGACTTTTAATAATTTTCTTTTAGATTACATTTTGACTTTTTGTCACACTTAACGAGTGACATTTTTATAATGACTTTTAAAAGGTAAAGCAGTGCTGTCAACAATTTTCTTTTTGACTTTTAATAATTTTCTTTTAGATTACATTTCGACTTTTTGTCACACTTAATGAGTGACATTTTTTTAATGACTTTTAAAAGGTAAAGCAGTGCTGCCAACATTTTCCTTTTTCACTTCTGGATAAATGATATTTTTGTAATATAATGTGAGAAATTTCCCTGGATAAATGATATTTTTGTAATATAATGTGGGAAATTTCCCTAATATTCCTGAATAATTGGTGGTTGGCAACCGTGTATAAGCGTAACGCGTCGAAAAAAATAGACCCCCACCATAGAAGTTTTCACTTCAAAAATGATGAACAGTTTTTCAACTTCACAATTTTCACTAAAATATCCCCTTTCATTAATTAAAAATTCGATCGTAGTTAGATTTATCCCACTCAGAAGCATTTATCCGAATCCAATTATATATTTGGGGTGAAAATAAGTAGTGAAATAAGAAATGTATCCATCCCCTCCTTTTTCTCAATTTTAGTCGTGAAACGTAATATGGATAACACAGTGCTGAGGATTACAATGACTTATTGTACCCCACCTTACCTCTCTCTCATTTCAAAAGAAGATCATATTTACTAAAAAGTTTTTTTTTGTTTTTTTGTTAATAAAAAATCGGAGAAATCAATTTTGTCCTACGTTTTTCTTGTTTAATTTAAATCAGTTCGAGCAATCATTCAACACAATGAAGTTTTCATACTCTTTTTGAAAAGACTTTCATTTTGATACCCATCATGGGATAGTTTTTTTAAATAAAATTCACCCCCCCCCCCCCCTCTGAAAAAGTCTGGAAAACTTGGAAAAATTAATCTGGAAAACCTGGAAAAGTCAGGAAAAATCATTTCTGAGGTATTGTGGACACCCCAAAATTGACAGTTTTATAATTTTTTGAATAATTTTTCATCGAACTGCAATTTTTGGATCAGACCATAATTATAAAAATTTAATGAATATGTGACTCGTGGAGGTCCTGGAGGGACAGGGTACCTAAAGTCGAAAAACTGAATATTGCGTTTAAAGCCAAAGAACGAAAAATGGGCAATTAAAATTTTTTTTTAGCATTTTCAAGTAGTTCTGACCTTTACGTATCTGTTTACCAAAGAGGTACCTAAAGTCGGACAGTTAAAAAAATCGACGTGCGCTGCAAAATGCGGGTCCATGAAATGTGCCACCTTTTTGGAAACTCGTCACTTCGTCAGTCTAAACGTAAAATGCGTAAAATCTCAAAATCGCTTTCCCTTCATCGAAAATAACCTATACTTTTGTGATTTTACTTAATAATAAATAATACCCAGATTTATTTTTGGAATGCAGTTTTTTTTTTTCAAAATCAAACGCATTGAAATAGTAAATTTTTTTCATTCTCCTTTCTCCGTAAGTAATTTTCGGCATCAGGAATAAATTTCTCGTGAAATTTTAGTACAATGAAGTAGTTTTTGGGCAACGTTTTTGATGATTGATAAGTGCATGAAAAACAGGATTTCTTATTGTAAAGATTTTTTTTTAAATTAGACGCATCCTAATGGCAAAATTTCATTTTTATCTTCTCCTGAGGTAATTTTCGACGTCAGAAACGAATTTTTCTTGACATTTTAGCATAGGAAAGTAGTTTTGGCAGCTTTTTTCGATGATTGCTACATAAAAAACAGAAATAAAAACTTGGATGTGTGTTTTCTCAGAATCTTCTTTTTTGAAATTCAACCATTTCTAAACTTCAAAATATCTCTATCCCGCGAAAAATGTACCTTAGATGCTCATCAAGGTCTGAATGTGTTCTTATGGCCTCCTTTATTATTTTAGCTAAAAAACCTGGTTTTTGTAAATTCCGACTTTAGGTACCTTTTCCTGCACGAGTCACATTATTTGTACCTACGCTCACACAAGATAAAATTTCACAAAAGTGATTTTATATTATTTTGCAAAATAAAAAATACACCGAAGTATTAAAAAAAGCGTAGTTTAACTATGTACTTAGACTTACCACATTGGCACACAGTAAAAACCTATTGGCTGCTGAAATCGGACATCCATTAATATCGGTCATAGTTTTTAAACGTGCAAAACAATATGTGTGTTAACGAGACAAATTCCAATCGAAAACTACGCTCGGTGTATGATGATTCAAAGATTTTATAGATACTTTGGTATTATGATACCTTCTTCGTATGAAATTTAAAATTATTATGAGTCATTTTACCGCCAAATGTTTTTTGAAGAAGATTCAAAATACGTCAAGGTGGGAAATCGAAAAATTCGCGTTAGTACACCCAGTGCTTCTGATAGTGGGGAATGAATTTTAAAATGTTGGTGATTATTTTTCGTTCATGGTTTGCATACTAACAAGTGTTCGTATACTCGCTGAAATGTTTTTGTGGAAGCGCCACTCTTAAACACTTCGATGCGGTTCTTTTTTAATGAATGATTATGAAATGTACCTACATATTTATTGGAATATGAGTTAAGTACAATGGGTAAAAAAAAATAATTAATAAATTTTTGAAGAAAAATGCATCCAGAAGCTCAAATTTCTTTATTAAAATTCGTGCTTTTTTCGTGCTACTTTTTTGACTTCCAAAAAAAACATTTCATAATAAGCTCCTTTCCTTCAAAAAAAATCGAAATTTTTTGAAAATTCCATTTATATTGTCACTAAGTTTCTGATAAATGAGAAGGACAATTTTTTTTTCACTAAAAAAATATTTTTTTGTCTGGGCTAGAAGGGGAGAAGGTTTATACCATTATTTTGAAAATGAGTTGTATAAAGTTACTGAGCTTGAGCGAAGAGAGGGCGAAAATTTTTCAGGAAAAATGCATCCAAAAGTTGAAATTTCTTCATTTATTTAATCAATATTTTAGTACTGAAGGAAGATTTTTTTAGAACTTTTTTTGGAACTGCTCATATTTTTTTGGAGCTACCCAAACAAAGCCTAAAAACCCCTTAGAATACACGCTGAATTTAAACTTACTGTAATTATGTGATAAGTATTGATTTTGTTTTGTTTATTTTGTCTCAGATTAGTATTTACCTTAAATGGGTGGGGGGGGGGGGGTCAAATTCAATAAAAAATTTAAGTAATCTGTCATTTCAGTGGCTCTGGCATTATCAAGGTACATATTTTTGGTAGAAGGATAACACAGGGTATACAGATTAAAGCAAAGAAATATTGAAAAATTACGAGATTATTTGGAACAAACGATCAATAAATATTATACTTTCTAAATCTGAATCAGAAAAATTTAGTAAAATTCTACCTTTTTGAATCAATGGAATGAAGTACAGTTTTTTCTGATAAATTCGGCTAAGAAACCAGGGAATTTTGACTGAAAGATCATTGAAAAAATCATCATTTTCATTGAAAATTATTCATTTGGCTGATTCAGATTTCAGATTTAAGGAATTGCATGTTTAAAAAACCATTTTTGAAAAGCAAAATAAACACTTTTTTTGACATTTGTATAATAACAAAATTTCTTGCTAAGCTTGGGGTGGCTCGAGCTCCCTGGGACTCAACTCCTTGGGTGTTACTTATGGTTCCCTCTCCCCTTTTCAAAAAGTCTACTTGTATACAATATACCTATTTTTCGTTCAGTAAAAAGTCAGATGTTTTATGATAACTTGATATTTTTTAACAAAAATTAAAATTATCATTATCAGTCTAGTGATATAGAAAAAGTAAAAAAAATTGTAAAATAACATCAGGTTAGTAGGTATAAAAAATAAATAAACAACAAAGAAAAATTTGAAAAACAAAGAAAAAGAATTATTGAATATAAGAGGAACATTTCGAAATGTTGAATCTCGTCTAATAGCCCAGACAAATAAGAGAAAAAATGTAGTAAACCCTCCAAAAATTAAATCCTGATTTTTTTCGTAATGGTCCAGTACACAATACTAAAATGGACACCCCACAACCCTTCGCTACCCACAAAATATCTGCTGAAAACCGGTTTTTCGTGAATATCTCCTCAAATAAGCCTCAAAATTGAAAAATAGTTATGAACAATCTTGTTCTACGTGTAATTTCCTATCAGATTTTTTTTTTTTTTCAAAAACACTCACTTCCTTGACCAAAAATTAAGGGTAAAAATACCCATTTTTCAACAATTTTACAGCATTTCTTGAAAAAATCGAAACTTTTGTGATTATCTCCTCAAATCAGTCTCAAAATGGAAAAATGGTTATGAAATTCTTGCGGTGACTTTTTTTGGAATGCCCTACTATAGTGGGTATAAAAAAAATACTCCTCACTGGTATAATTTTGGGTAGGTACTTTCCTTCATTTCCAAAAATACTGTAAATGTTGGAAAAAAAGGCAACGCGAAAAAAAAATCTGGATTTAATTTTTGGGGGGTCAAATCCTAAAATTACTGGACTGTAGGTAAAGTGATCTTTAACATTGATTTTTTAAGACAAATGAAATCCATTATTTTTTACAAACAACGCTGTACGGGGGTGGTGGTGAAAAGGGCGCTGTACGAATAGAGTCCAAAATACATTGACTGTATGAAGGAGGCGATATAAGCGAAACACTCGTTTCTCGAGGTATATTTCGTTCGACTGATTCGAAATTTTCAGCATTCAAGAGAACTTCGTGGTCACTTAATGATTCATGGCGCAGTTCATTTCCAAAATGAAGTATCGCTCCGAGAACGTAAGTTTTTAAAACTGCAATCAAAAATCGATCGATGAGTTGATTATAATCAAATTTAAAATTCATATCTAATTAAACCACCATTTTACCGAAATATATTGCCAGTATAAGTGCTGCTATCAATCTCTTGGTATTTGATTGGATCTGCATCTGCCAAAGTACATCCAACCTGTTGTTTGCAAATAAATCAGCAGCGAACATGCAGGTTAATATCATTTCGGCAAATAGCATTATGAGAGTTATTGCGCAAACTAAATATTTTATCCAGGAAATTGAAGATAAAATATTTTTCGGAGTGCTGTGGTAAATCACCAATATGCATGCAACCGTTTCAATCAAAATAATGTACTGTTCCACTTTGAGAGTATGGCCTAAAACATTAAAAAATTACAATATCAATGATGAAGTGGTAATAGCTACATATATTACGATAAAAAAAAATTTTTTTCAACTTACCCAGATGTTTTTGATTGGTTGAATCGCTGAACCAGATGATTGCCAAATTATAGATGTTTACTATCTGTTGGAAAAAGGAAAATGAATAATTAAAGTTTCTAGTTATTATTAAGCATCTAGGTATGGGGAAAGGGGTATCAATTTTTTTTCTGTTTTTCCATGTGCCCATTTCACTGATGCCCGTCAAAATGAAATCCCTCGACGTAAAAAAGAGTTCACGAATTTCATGAAAAATTACTAATATTTCGAATTAGGCGAATTAGCATCATTTAGGAGGAAAAACATTTTTGTCTAGCAAATCTTTTATTGCGGAAAATTGTCGAGAGTGGCCCCTTGAATAATCCCAAAGAGTTAGCTCCCCACTGATCTCAGGCTAATTTTTTAGGGGTTAACCACCTAAAAACTTTTTTTTTCACATCATCTCCTCAGGGTTTGATTTTAGGGTAAAAATTATTCAGTGCTTTTTTGTTCTACCCGTAATTTTCAACATTTTTTGTAAGAAACATTTTTTGGTACGACCATTAGCGGAGGAAATAGAGAGTCTTGAAGGAAAGAAGGTTTGAAGAATCAAGTACGAGTATTTAAAAACGTGATAATTGGGATATAAAATCACTAGTAAAGTGCATGTTGTGGGCATGAAAATATAGAAGCATATTACCTATGCAAATTGATGATTCTATTTTAACCCCCCCCCTCCCTTGTGTGTCTACCTACACCTTATCTCTTTCTCATTTCAAAGACAGATAATATTTATTATTTACTAAAAAAAATGATTTTTTTTGTTTTTTTGCTAATAAAAAATCAGAGAAATCAACTTTGTTCTACGTTTTTTCGAGCCATCATTCAGCAAAATTAGGTTTTCATACTCTTTGAAAAGACTCATTTTGATACTCATCGTGGAATAGCTTTTTTTAAAATAAAATTTGCCCCCCCCCCCCTGGAAAAAAGTCTGGAAAACCTGGAAACGTTGAGGAAATCATCTCTGAGATATTGTGAACACTTTCAATATTGTGTGAACAAAATTGACAGATTTTATAATTTTTTGAACAATTTTTTCATCAGACCAAATTTATGGTCTGGTCTAAATTTTATTTGTACCCTCACACCGAATAAAATTTCACAAAATTGATTTTATATTATTTTTCAAAATAAAAAATACGCAGAAGTAAGGGCCTAGGTATAAAAAAAACTGTAGTTCAATTACTTACCACATTGGCACTCAGTAAAGGCCCACTGATTGTTGAAATCGAACGTCCATTACCATCGACCATCATTTTTAAACGTGCAAAAACAATACGTGTTAACGAGACGAATTCCAATCGAAAACTACGCTCGGTGTGTGATAATTCAAACATTTTATATGTACATACTTTGTCACTTGGGTACCTTCTCCGTATGAAATTTAAAATTATTACGAGTCATTTTTCCACCGAATTTTTTTGAAGATTCGAAATAGGTACGTCAAGGTAGGCAAACGAAAAATTCGCGTTAATTTCGATACAGCAAGTGCTTCTGTTAGTTGGGAATACCTTTCAACACGATGGTGATAATTTTTCGTTCATGATTTGCGTACTAACAAGTGATCGCATACTCGCTGAAAATGTTTTTTTTAGAAGCGCGATCTCTTTATATAACTTTAATACGGTTCTTTTTTGACGAATGATTATGAAATGTATTTTATTGGAATATAAATAAATTTTTGAAGAAAAATGCATTCAGAAGCTTAATTATCTTTGTTAAAATTCGTGCTTTTTTCGTTCTACTTTTTTGACTACCAAAAAAAACAACATTCCTTAATAAGCTCCTTTCCTTTCAAAAAAATCCGAAATTTTTAGAAAATTCCATTTAAGATTGTCACCAAGTCCCTTCATGAATGAGGATAAATTTTCTTTCACTACAAAATATTTAGTTGTCTGGGCTAGAAGGAGAGAAGGTTCATACCATCATTTTGAAAATGAATTGTATAAAATTACTGAGCTTGAGCGAAGAGAGGGCGAAAATTTTTTAGGAAAAATGCATCCAAAAGTTGAAATTTCTTAATTTATTTAATCAATATTTTAGTACTGAAGGGGAACCCCAATTTTTTTTGGAGCTGCACAACAGATTTTTGGTGCTACCCCAACAAAGCCTAAAAACCCATTTACATAGAATACACACTATGATTAGACCTACTTGATATTTGGCTCAATTTTTTTTGCGGGTTCCCCTCGATGGTCTAAGGAAGGAATTACTGTCATTTCGATCCTAATCCTTAAGGGTGAGGGGGTGTGGTCCTTGTAATTTTCGTATAATTGGGATTTTTTGCGAAATGGTTCAATTTTGAAGGCTCATATCTCGAGATCGGTTAGGTTCAAGATGAATCTGTTTATGAGGTTTCGTTGAGAATTAAAAGAAGATTCAAAATTGATAATCACATTTTGAAAAGTTCAAAGTTGAACTTTTGTGATGGAAGCTCAACTTTCATGATAAGTACAAAAGATGAGGGGCCCCATTTAAAAATCTGAAAAAATGATTATGAAGAGAACTTTTTATGTATTTTTCAACTAATTACTTTTCAAGATGGGATCTCAATACTCCTAGGAGGCACATGAGTGCTAAACTTTGGTCAAAATTCAAAAAATGGAAAAAGTGAAGTAATACATCGTTTTCTACCTACTCGAAGGTGCTGAGTTCGGATATGTGCTCAGTTTTTTCATCCGACCCCTCTGAATCTCCCTATCAACCCCCTGATAAAAGTCAAAATTCAAAAAAATGAAAAATAACGTGTGACGTGTCGTTTGTTGGGGTTTTGAGGCTGCGGAGTTCGAATATTTGCTTATTTTTGGGATTCGACCCTTTATTGCCCCCCTAGCTCTCTAGTTTTGAGAAAACGCATGTAAAAAATGGAACTATAGCATGTGTCATACCAATTACTACTAATTCGAGGGTGCTGAGCTTGATTATCAACTTACTTTTTCGATCCGCCTTCTCTCTGCCCCACACTGACTCCCAAATTACTTAAAAATGTAAAACATTAATGTTTTAAAATAAAGGAGGGCTAGGGGGCACTAAAGGGTCGAATTCCGAAAATAAGCAAATATTTGAACCTCAAAACCCCAACAAACGACACGTCACACGTTATTTTCCATTTTTTTGTATTTTGATCTCATCAGGAGGCTGATAAAGGGGTTCAGAAGGGTCGGATGAAAAAACTGAGCACATATTCGAACTCAGCGCCTTCAAATTAGTAGAAAACGATGTATTACTTCACTTTTTATATTTTTTTGAATTTTGGTCAAAGTTTAGGACCCCTCTGCCCCCTAGGGGTGTTTAGCATCTTGAAAAGTAATTGGTTGAAAAATACATAAAAAGTTCTCTTCATAATCATTTTTCAGATTTTTAAATGGGGCTCCTCATCTTTTGTACTTATCATGAAAAATGAGCTTCCATCACAAAAGTTCAACTTTGAACTTTTCAAAACGTGATTATCAATTTTGAATCTCCTTTTAATTCTCTACGAATATGAAACTGCATAAACAGATTCATACCTATGTACTTTTCGTTCAGTAAAAGTCAGATATTTTATGATTACTCGATATCTCTCTATATTAAAAAATCAAAACCGTCTACTCGCGAACTGTGTTTCTGGAAACGGAGAAGTGCTAGTGTTGTATTTACACGAACTCTGGCTTTGTGTTAGTGCCGGAACGAGTTTTCGAGCCAGACGAATTGTGAATGATGTATCTACAGATCGTTGCGTTTGTAGTGGTGAATTGGTGAGGGTAGTTTAACAATACATACAGTGCCAACTGCTAACCTACCTGTATTGGGGTAGGGGGTAGGTAAGGCAATCTCTCTACACACGTCGCACATACACTGTACAGATGCACACAATTTTCACTCACTGTACAGATTATATACAAACCACTTTTTAGGAGTTTCTTCAATGCTGGAAAATTCCAACATTTTCAGAAAACTCCGAAACGTCTTGAAACCGCGCGCTTTTAATCGTTTTGAGAGATCGAAAATGAAAACGGCAATGAATTTTTCCCCCTTTAAAATGAGTGCCATTTACCTATAAGTATAGGTATACTACCTCCATAAACTTTTTGATTATTGGGAATGGATCAAAGTGCTCAACAAAGGAAAAGTTTGCGGTATATTTTTTACCCAAAAAATTGGTACCTATTTGATTTGTATTCTTCTCAAAGTACTTTGCAGGGGGGGGGGGCTTCAATCTAATATATGAATAAGTGAAGTACATATATGATTTGTACTCTCAAAATCAAACTTGAGAGCAGTTAGCGTGGTGAAGTATTTTTCTGGGGAAGGGAGGCGGGAGGTAATGTTCAAAATTTTTCCAGAATTTAAACTGATATTTGCCAACCTGAAAGATGAAATGAATTTGAAGTAAAATTTAGTTTTGTGCAGAGAAATACCAAAGTTCGAATATTGAGGGGCCAAAAATTTCAGAAATTCCGACTCGATTTTAGAAAATTTTTGAAAATCAATTTATTCAGGCATTAAACGGACTGACTTTTTTGAAGAAGGAGTTGGATGGCACAAATTTTTAGACAAAACTAAATTTTTTGACCACTTCTCCCTCTCATTCAATACATTGCTTTTCCCTGAGTAATTTCGTTGTAGTTGAGAAAACCTATGAAATTCGAATTTGAAGTAGGTATAGAATGATATGGAAAATTTCCAGAAAAATCATAATTCAATTTTAAAATTTTGTGGTTTCAATGTGATCGAAAATCTCAAGTTTGAAGTCCTATGAAACAATGTTATTAAATTAAAAAGCTTGGATAAAAAATTGGCCACTGTTACTTTAAAACTACTGAAGGAAAAATATGATGAGGCCGCGCACAGCGAGGGCAAAGCTTTTAAAAGATTTGATTTACAAACATCGAAAACAAGTTTTTGAGAAAAAAAATGCAATAAAATTACTTGAAATAATTTTGAGGAAAAATAAAAAACCATTTTTGTGGATTTCAATGAAATACATATTAGTGTAGGCAAATAAGGAAATAAAAAAACATTTTTAGCTAGCTAAGATTTTATCGCCAAAAACTGTCGAGGGTGGTCCCCTGACTAACCTCTAAAAAGTCCGCACCCCCTAGACCCCTTGCTAATTTTTTTATGGAGGCTCCACCCCCCTCAAAACTGGTTTTTCCCAAATAACTTCTCAGGATTTGATTTTACGGCAAAAGTAGCTCAGTACTTTTTTGTTCTACGCTCAATTTCAAACATCTTTTGTATGAACAATTTTTTCGTACGACCAATATCAGAGGAGATGGAGCGTCCTGAAGGAAGGGGGTTTTGGAAAATATGATATTATTTGAAAACGCGATAATATGTATAAAATCGCACTAAACTGTATGTTTTGGGCATGAAAATAGTAGTATTACGTAAATTGATGGTATTAATACAACTTGACCCCCCTTTCCCTCCCTATGTACTCACCCCACCTTACCTACTTGTTTTAATTTAGCACTAGTAATATGGCTGAGGGGTGGGGAGGGGTGGACACAATGGGAGGGGGAAAGATGATCATGAAGCATTTTCCCCTCTTCCCCCTCCCATTGTGTCCACCCCTCCCCACCCCTCAAGTCATATTACTAGTGCTAAATTAAAACAAGTGGGTAAGGTGGGGTGAGTACATAGGGAGGGAAAGGGGGGTCAAGTTGTATTAATACCATCAATTTACGTAATATTACTATTTTCATGCCCAAAACATACAGTTTAGTGCGATTTTATACATATTATCGCGTTTTCAAATAATATCATATTTTCCAAAAACCCCTTCCTTCAGGACGCTCCATCTCCTCTGATATTGGTCGTACGAAAAAATTGTTCATACAAAAGATGTTTGAAATTGAGCGTAGAACAAAAAAGTACTGAACTACTTTTGCTGTAAAATCAAATCCTGAGAAGTTATTTGGGAAAAACCAGTTTTGAGGGGGGTGGAGCCTCCATAAAAAATTTAGCAAGGGGTCTAGGGGGTGCGGACTTTTTAGGGGTTAGTCAGGGGACCACCCTCGATAGTTTTTGGCGATAAAATCTTAGCTAGCTAAAAATGTTTTTTTTTCTTAAAAATAGCGCTAATTTGCCTACACTATATTTACAATAAGTCCAAACGCAGTCGGATCAAAGTTTTGAAAAATTGATTGTGATCACTGAAAGAAAACATTTTCTTAAAAATTTATTTTTTCGGTCAAATTTTCCAACTTTTTTTACCTGAGACGAATTTGCCAATTTTTTCTACTAGCATTGCGTCTGGAGGGGGTTGGGGGGGGGGGGCTTTTAGGGGTGTTTATTTCTTTTGTTACTACTGAAATGCATTTGTCATAAGAAAAACATTAAGTACACATTTCTTACAGATCAGGGCGTCTTATAATTTTTATGTATCGTATTCCACCTTTTTAAAATTTTCAAAACGTCTGTATACCTATTTATAGATAAATAGCACTCATTTTAGAAAAAAAACTCCATTGGTTTTGACCCCTCATTACAAAAAACGACGGGGTTCAAAATTTTCAAAAAGGCAAAAATCGACGAAAAATATGAAAGATAACACAGTTTGGCCTCTCTCCTTGTCCCACCATCCTTCTTTTTTTTATTACGTAGGTAGAGGTACCTATCCTGGACTTCAACCCAAGTAAATTTTATGTACTAGAAGGTTGCTCCAGCAAACATGACTGAAAATTTTGAAAATCAATTAAATCAGTTCATTCGGGCACAAAAAAGGCCGAATTTTTTAGAGGGGGAGAAGGGTTGATGAAACGAATTTGCGATTGAACTAAATTTTAAAGGGGCTAGCCTTTTCCGATTCTCATTTACTCTATTGCTTATTTCACAATTGTCATAAATTTTAAGAAAAATGTGAATATCAGAGAGATGAATTTGGCCTGAACGGAGCGAGGGCGAATGTTTTGGAAAATTTCTAAGCGAGCAGCCCGAGCGAAGCGAGGGCGCGAGCCAGGGGTTGAGGCCGCGGAGCGGCCTAGGGGGCGGAGCCCCCTAGTATTTTTAACAAAATTAAAATTATCAGTCTAGTGATATAGAAAAAGTAAAAAAAAATTGTAAAATAACATCAGGTTAGTTAGTTATAAAAAATAAATAAACAACGAAGAAAAATTTGAAAAACACAAAAAAATAATTATTAAATATAAGAGGAACATTTCGAAATGTTGAATCTCACCTACACTCAAAAAAATAAAAAATAAATTTTATTAAACGTAATAATAAAAAGGCACCATTCACAAAACTAGTAAAATGTATTCAAAAAATAATAATATTTATTGCAAAATAATAATATTTATCGCAAAATTGACAAACTTTATTTTCTATGCAATAAACTTTACCAAATTTCGTGATAAATTTTATTATTTTTTTTGATAAAAATTGCTAATTTTGCGAATGGTGCCCCGTTATTATTTTTTTTGGATAAACTTTATTTTTTTTGATAAAATTTATTATTTTTGGATAAAATTTATTTTTTTTTGGATAAAATTTATTTTTTTTGAATAAAATTTATAATTTTTTGCAACACTTTCTATTCATTTTTCATTCTCCATTTTTCTCAGTATAAAGTGATTTTTGACATTGAGATTGCAGTCCATATGTTAAATGAAGCATTGCAAACCTTAAAAGATGAATTAGATTCCATATATTTACAACTTTCAATTCGTAAATGTGTCTCTATCGTTTTTACATATCGTCCTTATAACCCAGCTAATGTCATTATTCATATTGAAAATCAACAATTAGAACTAAGAGAATCAACAAGATATTTAGGAATGATTGTAGATAACCACTTAACATGGAAAGACCTCATTAAACACCTATGCTCGTCAGTATCTAGAGACCTAAATTTGATTAAATGTTTAGCAAGTACATATTGGGGTGCTGACCCATACATATTGATAAGATTATATAATGCTATTATAAGATCCAAACTAGATATGCAGGGTTTTTTTTTTTTTCATCGGCTGTTTTTATTATTTACGTTTACTATAGTAACGTGTTGAGATGTAATTTCGCTAGCAAGAACCACTCTTAATATAATGATCGCTTCCAATTAGCTTGCTTAAGAGTTGCATGTAGATTTATGAAGTCTACGCCTATTCCTGCTATCCTTGTTTAAAAGTAAACTCCTCCACTTTTCAATCAGAAGATCGATCTGGCTATAAATTTCTATTAAAAGATGGATAATGAAAGCGATCTCATGTTTCAAGACTATTTTCTATTATAAAGAATGGTGATTCTGTACAAGCCAAAATTCCATTATTAGCTATAATAGCAAATCGGTATCGTCGAATTTCATCCAAGGATCATTTCAGCTCTACTCACTTTATTTTAACCTACCATATCAAAAAGCGCACAATTAGTTTTCAAATAAGATTTTTACAGGAGAATGACCACCATCCCAATATGATATTTTTTTCTACATCTCATTGATACAGACTTTTTTAGATTGGGATTTGGTATTACTGATGGATCTAATGACTGATGAGGACTGTGGAGCAGCATTCTATTTCCCCAAATATGAAATTAAAAAACAGTTTAAGCTCCCTATTATATCCCTCTGTTCTTACTTTAAAAACTTTTTGCTATATTACAGGTAGCTATTTTCATTAGAGTTAATAATAGGAGGTTGCAACAAATTCTAATAATATCTGATTCAAGGAGTGCTCTTTCATCCATCAGTAATATTAATCATAAAATCAAATATAAATAGCCTTGCAAAGGCGATTCGAAACTTAATAACTTTAATCTAAGAAAGGTATTAGATTAAAAATAGCTCTATTGTGGATACCTAGCCACTCAGATTAGTAGGTAATGAGCAGGTAGATAATTTAGCTAAACAAGCCATAACAATAGGAATCCAATCAACAGGTATAGGTTGCTCAAGACCTTTTCCCCTCTATTCAGGAAAGCTCACGCAAATATGTTGGAATAAGTTGGTAAAAATTACCTTCGGGGGGCTAAAACCAATCAAGCATACTTACTCATACACCAGAATTCCAAAGTTTCCCCGCCATTGTTCTTCCAAGTAAAGAGTTATCTAGATATGCTGCCACTTCTATAATGAGATTACGTACTGGACACACATCTCTACCTAATCATCTTTTCAGAATAACAGTTTTAGATAATCCTTATTGCCCGTTACATCCAGATACCAGATCAATTTGTGATATTAACCATATTCTATTTGAATGTCCTTCCATAGTCCAGTTTAGAAAAAAGCTTTACCATACCCTAATTGAGGAAGGAGCAATGGCCCCCCTCTCTGCTCTCTCACTACTAAGTCTACCTAATAAAATAATATTCTCAGCTCTGGACAATTTCTTTCAGCAGGTCACATCATACTCCGGTGCTACAATCCGATTCTAATGTAAATAACTATTCTACTGTAAATGGGCTGATAGACCTTGGATGTCTAAACCCAGGGAATTGAAGGAAAAAAAAAAAACATTGATTTTTTAAGACAAAATGAAATCCATTATTTTTTCAAACAACGCTGTACGGTGGGGGTGGTGAATAGGGCGGTGTACGAATAGAATCCACAATACATTGACCGTATGAAGGAGGCGATGTGAGCGAAACACTCGTTTCTCGAGGTATATTTAGTTCGATTGTTTCGAAACTTTCAGCAGTCAAGAGTAATTCGTCCCGTAATGTATCATGGCGCGATTCCTTTTCAACAGAAAGTATCGCTCCGACGACGCAACCTTTGAAAACTGCAATCAAAAGTCGATCGATAAGTTGATTATGATCTTTAAAATTCATTCGTGTCGGATTAAACCATCACTTTACCTAAATATATCGCCAGTATAAGTGCTGCGATCAAGTATAAACTTCCAGGTGTCACCGATTCATTGTTATTTGTTTTGATCTTCCCAAATACATCCAAACTGTTGTTTGAAATTAACTCAACAGCGACCATGCAGGTTAACGTCATGTCGACACATAGCGTTGCGAATGTTATTGCGTGAGCCGAACATTTTAACGAGGAAAATGAAGAAAAAATGTTTTGCGGTGTACTGAGGTAAATCGCTGAAATGCATGCGACCGTTTGGATCAAAATAATGGACTGTTTCACTTCGGGAGCAGAGCCTAAAAAATTGAAAAATAACAATATTAATGATAAAATGTCAATAGTTAAACTTATTGCGATAACGTAGAATTATTTTAGCTTACCCAGAAGCATTTGAGTGGTTGATTCATCGTTGTAAGAGATGATTGCCAAGTTATAAATGTTCACTACCTGTTGAAAAAAAAATATTAGGCATCTACATAGGGATGAGGACCCATCAAATGAAGTCCCCGGATGTGAAAAAAATTCATGAATTTGATGAAGAAATTACAAAAAATTTGAATATGTTATTTATAATTGTTCGAAAAAATTCTTCAATCCCTAAAAATTGTCTGTCTGTAAGGGTAGGTTCTAGGCTGATGACTGATGACCAATTATGAACTTGAATTATCTAAAATTATCGTGTGTGGGCCTGTAATTTGAATTAGGCATTGGTTTCTCCAAAAAAGTATCCGAGGAAGGGATATAACGAGCCTTCAAGATGGAAAATTTTGAAAAATTTATTAATCACTGATTAGAATTTTTTTATCGCTTTGAAATGTTAAAATTTGTGAAATTCTCATAAATGTACGTATTAAAGTAAATACAACTTTTCGGTTTATAATTTTTTTGAGCAAATAGGGGGGGGGGAGTAAATTTAAAAAGAAATGTGTTTCATTTTATATCTTTCTCATCGATTCTCACTGAACCTTAGGATATCATACACAACAATTTTCGAATTTTCGGACGTTCACTTCAAGATCGCATAGCTCATAGTCCAAAATTAGTTCTTATGGACTCCCTTGAATTCGAAAAAAAATCAGAAAATAGTTTTAAAAATTGATCAGCATTAAAATTTTTCCAAATTTCCAATATTTTTTGAATATTGTGTGAAACAAAATTGACATAAATTCTGATTTTATAATTTTTTTTATCAAACTGCAATTTTTGGAACAGTTCACAAATTTTTTTTGTACCCCACACGAGTAAAATTTCACAAAAATGATTTTAGACTTTTCAAAATAAAAAGTACACTGATGTATTAAAAAACGTAGTTTTTCTACTTACCACATTGACACATAGTAAAGACACACTGGTTGTTGAAATCGAACGTCCATTACAATCGGTCATCATTTTTAAACTCACACGAACAATACCTACGTGTTAACAAGACGACTTCTAACCAAAAACTACGCTCGATGTATGATATTTCGAACATTTTATAGATAATAGGTACTTAGGTACATTCTTCTTATGAAATTAAAAATTAATATGAATCATTTTTCCATCAAACTTCTCTGAGGATTGAAAAAAATACGTCAAGTCGGACAAACGAAAAATTCGCGTTAATTTCGATACGGAAAGTGCTTCTGTTAGTTGGAAAATACTTTTAACACGATGATACGGTGATAACCTTTCGTTCATGATTTGCATACTAACAGGTGTTCGCATATTCGGTGAAAAGTTTTTGTAGAAGCGCGATCTCTTTATCATTTTAATATGGAAATTTAATTATCTAATCGACCAAAAGTTCATTTTTTATGATTGATTATGAAATGTAGGTATTTATTGGAATAGAAGTAAGTACACGAGGGGAAAAAATAGAAAATCCCAATTTATCAAATTCACACCGGCGATTTAAGATTTGTTTGAGAGTAATACTGATAAAATATAAATTTTTAATGTTGCAAAATACAGATTTCCGATTTAAAATTATTGCAATTTTGTTTGAAAATTTTTTTGTCTGTTGGGTGCTGAATTTTTGCAAAAACTTCTGCTACTAGGCTTTTAATGAGTTTAATAGACTTTTTTGTGAAACTTGGAGAAATCAAGGAATTTTGGAATTCTCGATCTAAAGAAATGGATATTTTTACCATTGAAAAATGTAGGTATCATTTTTTTGTGTTGAAATCAAATGATTAAAGTGTTGAAAAAATTATTAAATTTCAGATTTC
>JAVBJF010001063.1:0-22494 GCA_033439095.1 Pseudococcus viburni | reverse complement strand
TAAATAAAAACGAGTTCAGTGATCACAAAACCCCCAGAAATCCACTTTTTAGGCTATCAGTTCGCTACATTTTATACCAATCTACTTATGCGTAATTTATTGAGTTGATGAAAAATTTTTTGAAACGCCCGCGTCGCTTTTTTTTATTTTTGCGGTAACTCGCCCCCAAACCACGTAGAAAAAAAGTAAAAAAAGTAAAATGTTTGTCTTTTAACGCTCTACAATGTTTGTTTGAACCAATTTTTCGAATTTTTCACTGTAACTGAGCTATACTTGGGGGAAAGTGCGACTTTTTCTACGGAGGGTCCACCCCCCTACTCTGAGATGAGGGGTCGGCTATACATTTTTCTTGTTCTACATTGTAATGGGAT
Organism: Pseudococcus viburni; assembly: GCA_033439095.1. Classification (NCBI taxonomy): domain Eukaryota; kingdom Metazoa; phylum Arthropoda; class Insecta; order Hemiptera; family Pseudococcidae; genus Pseudococcus; species Pseudococcus viburni. The sequence goes on along the minus strand of JAVBJF010001063.1, from coordinate 22,123 downwards.
ATACTATGCAAAAAAACCGCTTCCAAAAGTCGATTTACCCGATTTTTGATAATTATTTCTGATAATAGGGAATTTTCAAAATTGATTTTTTTCGGAAGGTCCCAGCTCTCTTCAATGACGTCCTACGAAAAAACTGTAAAATAACAAAATTATTTGTTTTTTAATTCTCTACAACTTTTGTTTCGACTTATTTTTCGTAAATGCGTAATTTCGAAAGTTATGGCCGAAAAACCAAAATTTGAATCACCTCACCCCCCAAAAAGGGGTCAAAATATTCACCAATTTTAGGGAAGTTCGGGAATATTGAAATACATGTCTTACTGAGCTTATATAAGAAACTTCCCCTTTCTGCTAATTTTTTTTGGGTTAAAACCTAAAAAGTCCGTATTAGTACATCAGTCAAAAGGTAAATTTGTGGTATACATATACAGTTATCACCACTTTTCTATTTACACCATCCGAATTTTTGATTTTATTTTGAATAATTAATTTTGCAGACAACTTGTGCTAAATGTTCAAGAACCTTCCAAAAGAAAATTACGTTGCGAAAACATCAACTGAAATGTTATAAAAATTCAAAAGTGAGTAAATTATTTCATGTTTCATTAACCATACCTATTCATTTTTGATAAATGTGACAAGAATGTAGGCAGGGTTTCAAAAATGTTAAATTTTTGGGTTTTCGCTTTTGTTTTTGTTTTTGTTTTTGTTTTTACAATTTCGGTTTTTGTTTTTGCTCTTTTCTTTTTCAATAAAATTAAACCTTACTCATTTTAGACTATGATGGAGAGGGCTTCCCTGTAGCATTTGTGTTGAGCAACAGGAATTACAAGATGGTTATCAAAGTTTTTCTGTGGTGCTTGAGGAACAAGATAGGTGTTATCACTCCTAATACACTGATGAGTGATATGCAATCAAGTTATTTCAACGCATGGGTGGAGGAGATGGGAGCACCAAATTGCCATTTACACTGTCTCTGGCATGTTTGGCGGGCATTGTGGAAAGGATTTACCTACTGGAGCAGTAAGGAAAGCAGTAAGGAAAGCATTGAAACGAGAATTACAAGACCTTGTAACCGAAACATCAAAAGACGCTTTCCATGAGAAATTGGTCAATTTTTTACTCGCCGAAAACCTACCTAATAACACAGAAAACCCGCGAGAAAACCAGCCAGTTGATCAACGTAAGAAATTTCTGAATTACTTTAAAAAAGGAATATTGCGTTCAAGAAAAATATGTACAATAGTCTTATGCATATAGACTCCAAGCGGGTGCAAATACCGATACCCATATCGAATCATTTCATAGAGTTCCAAAATACATACATGGAGATGGACAAACTATAAAAGACCTCTTCTCTGGCCTACACATGATGGTGAGGTATATTACTGATAAATTGAAGGATCTGCGCCTAAAAAAATTGTGGGGAAGCTCACTCCTCGTTTGGCATCCTTATGTAAGGCTGACAAGGTTGCACTTGAATTGGAATGTACTTCAATTGAAGTCATAGATGGTGGATGGCTCGTGCCTTCTTTTCAGACGTCGAAAGATGATTGTGTGAAGATGTACACAATATGTAAAATTTGAGATTACTGTCCAGCAGAAGAGGACACTGATATCAGCAATTGTAACTTAATGTGTAAAGAGTGCAACGAATGTGCTCACAAATACACGTGCAATCACACATGTGCAAACATATTCACACCTTACTGTTAGAAAAAAATAAGGCTCCGGCCATTTATGAATTGGAAAATAATATCATTCCTACAGTTTATGGAATGGAAAACAGTTTCGATCCTGTCGTCGATGGAATGGAAATAATAGACCCCTCCGGTAATGCAGTAGAAGAATATGTTGAGCCTGAGGATATAACACCTTCACCTTCACCTTCACCTTCAGGAAGTACGTACCTAGCTACCTACCTAATTTAATTAAATGTTAAGATGTCTATGATGTTAATCATCACTTAATTACTTTTTAATGATGTTGATCATCAAAATTATTATTTCATTACTGAAGTATATTCTGTTTTTATGTAACAAGAGCCCTCAAAATTTTAAGATGTATGCTCTGTTGATATAATATTTGTTTTGATAAATTTTTGGTTATTTTAAAGAAATGACGACCGCGTACCATTTTTAAGGATTCCGATTGGTAAATTCTATTTTGTTTACAAAAAGTCGAAGCTCTTGTTGAAAAAAAAAAGTATCATAGTAATGAGATAGTATTACAATAATACAAATGAATAAATTCAATTCATTATTTTCTAGACATGTTATTGAACCTAAATCGGAGGCGACAGATCATCCAATAAGTTATTTGTCTAATTAAATTCATAGTCTACAGTCCAAGTGGCAAAAAGTGCTCTAGAAATCGAAATCAGCGTGCTTTTTTGGGGCGCAAAAAAATCAGTTGGCTTATTGTGGGTATGGGTCCCATGGTATGAGAAAAGTGTATTTTGGATTTTTGCCCTTGCACAATAGGGAGCTGGGGCCTAAAAACCCCTATTTTTCCCATTTTTTCAACTTGGCCGGGCGCAAAAAAATTTTTCACAGTGTGATAGCGGACACTCCCCCGACTCCAAATATATGTCACAACCCTTGGGCCACTTGCACAATGGGGCGCTAGGCTCCTCAAAGTACGATTTTTCGCCAAATTTGACCATTTTTGGCACAATAATGCCTCTGTATGCGACATGTGGTCTAGGGCGCAAAAAAAATTAAACTAAGTGTATACTCACATTCATTCCGCATCCGATGAGCCAAAGTTTAAGGAAAATGGTTTGCACAATACGCCGTAGTGGAATTTCAAAGTTGAAAAAATGTGTGATTTTCACCCCTTTTCATCATAAATTAAGTTATTAGAAAAATTCTGAAATTTGGGTTGCGACCTATCAAAATGGGTTAAAATTTTACAAGCAGAACAAAATTATTAGTGAAAATTGAATTTAAGCAATTTTGACCCTTTTTGAGCCTCAAATTGAGCCCCATTTTTGAGTATTTCCCAAAAATGGGCATGTGGCCTATGAAAAAGGGCTAGAATTTCGTCAAAAATTCAAAAATGTCATTCAAAACTATTTTTAAGCAACTTTTGAGAATTTTGAGCCCAAAATAGGATCAAGTTCTGAGTATTTTCCAAAAATTGGTATTTGACCTATTGAAATGGGATAAAATTTCTTCAAAAATTTAAAAATGTTATCCAAACCATTTTTGAGCAACTTTTGAGAATTTTGAGCCCAAAATATGATCATTTTCTGATTATTTTCGAAAAATCGGCATGTGACGTCCCAAAATTTTGAAAATAGTAAAAAATTTGCTCAATTTGAGACTCAAAATTTTTGAAAATTGCTCAAAAATGGTTTTGGATAACATTTTTGAATTTTTGACGAAATTCTATACGACTTTCATATGTCACATGCCAATTTTTGGAAAATACTCAGAACTTGATCCTATTTTGGGCTCAAAATTCTCAAAAGTTGCTTAAAAATGGTTTTGGATAACATTCTTGAAGTTTTGACGAAATTCTATACGACTTTCATATGTCACATGCCTTTTTTTGGAAAATACTCAAAATTTGATCCTATTTGAGGCTCAAAATTCTCACAATTTGCTCAAAAATAGTTTTGGATGACATTTTTGTATTTTTGACGAAATTCTATCCCTCTTTCATAGGCCACATGCCAATTTTTGGGAAATACTCAAAAATGGGGCTCAATTTGAGGCTCAAAAAGGGTCAAAATTGCTTAAATTCAATTTTCACTAATAATTTCGTTCTGCTTTTAAAATTTTAACCCATTTTGATAGGTCGCAACCCAAATTTCAGAATTTTTCTAATAACTTAATTTGTGATGAAAAGGGGTGAAAATCACACATTTTTTCAACTTTGAAATTCCACTACGGCGTATTGTGCAAACCATTTTCCTCAAACTTTGGCTCATCGGATGCGGAATGAATGTGAGTATACACTTAGTTTAATTTTTTTTGCGCCCTAGACCACATGTCGCATACAGAGGCATTATTGTGCCAAAAATGGTCAAATTTGGCGAAAAATCGCACTTTGGGGGGCCTAGCGCCCCATTGTGCGAGTGGCCCAAGGGTTGTGACATATATTTGGAGTCGGGGGAGTGTCCGCTATCACACTGAAAAAATTTTTTGCGCCCGGCCAAGTTGAAAAAATGGGAAAAAAGAGGGGTTTTTAGGCCCCAGCTCCCTATTGTGCAAGGGCAAAAATCCAAAATACACTTTTCTCATACTATGGGACCCATACCCACAATAAGCCAACTGATTTTTTTGCGCCCCAAAAAAGCACGCTCAATGAACACTTTTTGCCAGTTGGACTGTAGACTATCATATATAAGTAGTATGCTTATTCAGTGACGTAAGTATGTACTTTAATTAAGTATAAGCAATATTAGTTCATCTGATCTTGATAAAAGACAAAAAAATATAAATTCTTGCTTTTTATCAAGATTCTTGTTTTGGTCAAATTTACGATCCCGCGAAGTACCAGAGTTTTCAAGAAGAACATAAGGTAGGGGACCCAATGAACACTCCCTTTGGCCGTAATGGAAATTTCTCAGTTTGTATCAAAATTTGACCACTTCTGCATGAGTAGTTCAGAGCGCAGATGCATTTTTCTGCTACATATTAAATACTTTGTAAACATTTCAAAGCCATTTTTGACGAACTTATGAATTTTTTCCCGAGGAACTACAATTGACTGAATTTTGCAATACTATTTCAAAATATAGACCATCTAAAAGACAAATGCCCACGTAAAATCTCACACATAAAAATTCTTGCAGTTTTTTTTAGAGACACCCTATCCAAAATCGATAACCATCTCACCATTTTATTTTTATTGAACTCTGTCGTATTAGTGATATAATTCCAAGTAGCTGTATTCGCCTGGTAACACATCTCCGAAGCATCATCTTCCCATACCATCAGAAACTGCGAAACTGGTGCGATATCCTGCCAAGTAGAAAGTAGAAAGCTCACATGATTCGCTTGTAAAACTCTCGTACACCAAAATAAATCCAACATTCCAGACCCACGAGTGATATTTTAATATATAATTACTGGTATTAGTGAATTTCACGACTCACCTCCTCACTGACCACACTTCCGTTCAGGGCAATAAACGTGAAACAAACTAGGTGATAGAAGTTGATCGTTTTTTTAGCCATTGTGCGAATAATTAAATATAACGTTAGTAAATCTTCATTACCTGTAATACGTAATATTTCGAATAAAGCCATATTTCATATACTTCTTTTTTGTCAGACGATAAAATTAATTTAGACGTTCAAATTATCCTAGTAACAATACAGTTGATGTGCTAGAATGATTTCAAACTTGTAACTGTTCGATATGAAGTGCTCTACTTGTTTGCCAGCATTGGCTCATTTTAAAATGGCCGGAAACCGAAGTCATTTTGTACACAACGAAGTACCCCTTAAAATGGGGCCATGATTTTCAACCATAAATTTTCCTTTTTGAATTTTGAGGTTAAAATCCAAGGCGAAACTCAGGAATTAGATTCATCCACAATCGAGACACCAAAAAACGAAACTTTTTCATCCAAACTGAGCACAGAATCCAAAAAATAACCAACTAGGCCACCTACTTATCCAGGTATTTCTTCTACACCACCACAACACTTCGATTTAACCAAACACATCGCGAATACACCACTTCGAGTATAAATAAACTTTGAAAAAAAGCTCAGTACACGAACTTCGTCAAATGTATTCACACTCACGTTTGAACTGTTTCTCCAGCTCGCATGCACTGTGGCCCGTAACCATCGAATAGCGAGTGTAGCAGGCCGGAGGGCGAGTGTGAGTACCGCCAAATAATGAGATGAGTCGCAACCATAGCGTAACGATCTGAATACACCTTATTCCCTCCTTGGCCCGTTTGGCCACCTCAACATAGTCATCGTCGGTACCGTACCGACGACGTTTCTTAATTTCAATCAAATATTATTCAAACTTACCGTACTTTTTTTTCAATTTCGATTTTTAATCGTTTTTTGTGCGAAATTTGTCATGGAAAAAACTTTCTCTTTAATTAAAACGTAACGACTAATTGTAAATTACTAGTATTTTTATCCGATTGTCGTCAATAGTGATGTATCATTTGTATACCGCATCGCCGTCCACAATATATTGATAAAAAATACACGCGATCCGATTAAAAACTTCTATCACGGTTACATTAGATCACTTTCGTTGACTTTTTTCTTCAATCATTTCGTCGTTTGCGTAATCTCGCACTGGCTGGTTCTTATTAGACACACTATGAGGTTTGGAAAACCCACTAAACCTACTGAAGAGCAAGAAAAAAATCTACAGAGAAATCTTTCGCGAAATTTATTCCAATGATTGTCTTGACATTGAAACCTACTCTATCTTAACGACATCTTATTGTTTAAGGTCATTTAAGGCGATTTTTAAGTGTTTGAAAAAAATTCTGATCACGGAATGGAAATATATGAGAAATTAGTGAAGAACCTGGCAGAGGATAAAATTTTCAAAATTGCAATTTATTTGTAATTTTTTTTGTCATAGATAATTTTTATTCAAGTTTATTATTTATTTGGTGAGGAGAGAGAGGGTTGGCGTCGAGGACATTGAAGATTGATAATCAAACTTTCAATCCAACCTATAGGATGCTCACAAATTGAGAAACAGTTTGGGTCAAAAAAAATGGGGGGGGATTTTTTTATTGAAATAAAGTCTACGCACTGGCGCGATTAAAATGTGATATGTTTTTTTGAAACCGGTTCAGCGGTTTTGAACCAGTTGTCAATAGTATCCAAAAAAAGTGGAGATATGAAAAAATCCATCTTGAAATGGAAAGAAGTTGTCGTAGAAAAGGTTTGAGTATAATTTTTTGTTTTCCAAGTCATAACTCTTCTCCATCGCCAGATGGGAAAAAAATTACGGAACGTAAAACATTCAGTTTCCAATTCTCTACAACTTTTATTTCACACTTTTTTGATGCCTCCAATTTTTTGAAACCGATATAGTTTCTTTGGATGATTTTTTTTCCAAGTCGATAATCGGTTATCGAAAAAAGTTTGAAACAAGAGTTGTAGCGAATTGAAAACTGAACATTTTACGTTCTGTAATATTTTTTTTCATTTAGCAATGAGGAAGAGTTATGACATAAAAAGAAAAAATTGTACTCGAGTCCTTTATACCATAACTTCTTTCCATTGCAAGATGAAGAAAAAATTACAGATCGTAAAATGTTCAGTCTTTAATTCGCAACAACTCTTGTTTCAAACTTTTTTCGATATCTCCACTTTTCGATAACCGATTATCGACTTCGAAAAAAAATCATCCAAAGAAACTACATATATCGGTTTCAAAAAATTGGAGGTATCAAAAAAGTGTGAAATAAAAGTTGTAGAGAATTGGAAACTGAATGTTTTACGTTCCGTAATTTTTTTCCCATCTGGCGATGGAGCAGAGTTATGACTTGGAAAACAAAAAATTATACTCAAACCATTTCTACGATAACTTCTTTCCATTTCAAGATGGAAAAAAGTTATGAAACAAAAAATGTTCATTTTTTACTTCTCTACAACTTTTGTTTCAAACTTTTTTTTTCATATCTCCACTTTTTTGGATACTATTGGCAACTGGTTCAAAACCGCTGAACCGGTTTCAAAAAAACATATCACATTTTAATCGCGCCAGTGCGTAGACTTTATTTCAATAAAAAAACCAGACCCCCATTTTTTGACCCAAACCGGTTTCTCAATTTGTGAGCATCCTATAGGTCGGATTGAAAGTCTGTTTATCAATCTTCAATGTCCTCGACGCCGCGCCAGGAACACATTGCCGTTTGAACCGCCTTGATATCTCTTTTCACTTCTGAGATATTAAGAAATGTTTCAATTTACCAAGACTTTTGTGTCATACTGTATATTTAGAATATTGCATCAAAAGCAAATTAAAAATGAGTGTAATGAAAAACTCATGATTGCATATTTTTTTCCCACGCAGGATGCGTCACATTCAAATAACACGGAAAAAATGACTCGTTTTGGCGCTATACGCAAACTATGCCCATATCGAGTCCATTAGGTACTTCGCTTCGTGTGCATCCCTATGCTGCAATTTTTTTTAAGTCCAAATTCCAAATCTGTATCTGTATTTTCAACATTTTAAAATTTGAACGAACCGTTGACAATTTTCATCTCATCTTTTTTTACCTTTTATAAGTTATTTCCAACATTGAAGTTTTTTCAAACTCCAATGTTTTTTCAATTTCCACTCTAAATACTTTATTAAAAATTTTTCAAACTCAAAATTGTCTCAACATTTTTTCAAATCGTAAGCTTTTTTCCTAATTGTAAATGTTTTTCTCAATTTCTTTCAAACCCAGAAATTATTTTCAACTCGCGAAGTTTTTCAATTTTTTTTTCTAGCATTGCATTTTTCCTAAATTTTTTTTCAAATTCAAATCATTTTCTGCCCTGAAATTTCTGAATAGTTTGAAAGTTTGAATATTATTTTCCAAAAAAATCAACGTATAGGCGTAATATTTAGCAATGGCAGATTTGAAAAAATTTTAGGACTGAAAAAAAATAAATAATTTAAGATTTAAAAAATGTAGAAAAATATATAAATAGCGTTGGGTAAAAAAATTTGTTGAAAAAATTGTAAAAGAATGCGTAATACCGAGTTTGAAAAATTTTTGGAAAGAAATTTTAGAGTTTGGAAAAATATTGAGAAAGAAATTTCCATACACATATTTTATTCGTGCCTAATTGTAATTTGTATGCACATTTCAATATTAAAAACAAGAAATAAGTGTTAATTTCGAATGCCCTTTTGGCTTTTTTTTTATGTCCTTTTGCGCTTACATATTAATTCTTTTCATTTATACGCTTCAGGCTTGCTGTTTTTGTAAGTCTTCTTGATTTAAACGTGCTGACCTGACATTCGTCAGATGAAAAGAAGAAAAAAAAATTGTAACTTTTACAATATACATACACACAAAGCGACAGGTAACAGGTATATTTACCTTGCCGTAAGCACAATATCTATTCAAACTTTCCACAAATTTTTAATTAAATGTGATTTTTCTCTTTTTTTAATCACATACTGTTTTTATTTTTGACATTTGGTAAAAATTTGATTTAGATCAAATCAATTTCGTTTCCAGTCTCAGTTCTTACCTATAATAATTTAATCTGTCATTAATGAAGACCAGTTCAATAGTACATTGTTATTAACTCATTAGTGAAAGGAAAAGCTTCTGAAAAAGAGATTTTTTGACAGAGTGGAATGATCAATCATCGGGAAATTAACAAAGTTATAAATAATGACTGATCGGGATTTTTCAATCAAAGATATTAGAGCACATCACTCAAAGTAAATACAATTTTACTTCAGCCACCAAAAAAAACCAATAGGTACTAAAATTTTCTCGCAATAGACACATAACCACACTTGACTATGAGATGAAATTATATTACACCATCGAATATGATGAAAAAAAGTTATCGAATAAATAAAAAATCAACTTTCATAATCAGGTAAAAGTTTCCACTTGATTTAAGGCCACAGTCCTATAAAATAATCTCATGTCCACAGGAAGTTGGTGAAATCACCTGTATACTTTTTCTTTCATTTTTCCACTTAATAACATGTAATATAAGAAACAAAAAATTGGCCTGTATTAATAGTCTGATAATAATTAATTACATCCTAAAAGTAATTGCAAATTTCTCCGATGAATCGGCATAGTAGGTACTTAATTCTAAACAATATTGGGTCTTACTAAATATTCAATCGACTAGAACAGCAATATCAAAATTCAAAAGAAATGCGATCACTAATAAAAGAATGCCAGGAATTTTCTATTCTATAGGTATTAAAATTAAATTTGTATTTTTTTTTGTGTTTGTTGTTTTACTATGTAGGCTTTTATACTTTCCCCTGTACCCATTTTTGTCATTATTATAAGTGTGAAGAATATACTTCAGTTAGGTAAGTCATTATCTTGCCTTTGCTGATAGTCTGCAGCTTTATTTATTGAGTACCCAGTGCTTTGGCTATTTTAATCAAGCATTCGAAATAAAATCTTATACGTCTCCTTCAACTACGTACACCTCTAAATGAAAAGAACTCAGCAAAGAACCAATGAGTACAAACTACGAACATATTTTTAAAAAAATTCAAACCCAAACTGTAGCAATTATCCTAATACAACATTTTGGAAAATTGACCTTGCCATACCTCTAGTTCCAATCATATCTAAATATCTTCGAATTACCCACAATCTCGTCGATTTAGTCGTTAACAACAACACATAAAACCCAAATCATCGTCATTACCTTAACAAACTTGCGAGCGACTTACACGCGAAAAAAATTTGTTCTAACGGAGTTCCAACACCATGACAATCGTCGTACACTCATCTGTCCGTTTTACTTGAATACGCAACAGGAAATGAGTCTTCCTGAGACTTGACGATATCATCAACATCAAATTCGCCTTATCGTAAATTCCAACCTCCTATTAATACATTTATTTTCGACTAATTTCGATTTACAGGTTCAATGATGGTTGAATTTGCAAAAAGATCCTTTTCGTATTTATGCGAAAAAGATCGCATCAAATAATAACCCCTCCTTTATCGGGGCAATTTCAAATTACCCGCGAGAAAATAGTCGGGAACCTGTCCTATGTGTATTTCGAGATGACCTTTGTTTAGGTCGTCATCGTTGTGTTTGTCGCGGACAACGCCAAATGCAACGTTGTGTGAATTATTATATTCTGTTGCGAACGACGTAATTCGGGCGACGTACCATTTTATATTTTTTTCGTCATTTTCATTGTCATATATCGTAATTACCTCATTGTGTTGGTTCAGATGGCTCGTCAAGATGAAAAATTATTCAAGAAGGTTGCCACGAAGTACTGATCCGCTATGATACACGTATAAATCTACGTGATGTTTTAGGTCATCTGTTATGTATTACTTACTAGTGACTAGAACTACCCTATTTACCATAACAGCAGACCAAAGACGTTTCAACGACGTTTTAAAATGTCGTTGACTGCTGGTCAGACAAAAATACCGCCTCCGCGCTCTTCCCCTTGCGTTGCTGTACTCTTAGTCCAAGAGCTGAACCTACTGAAATTTACTTGAAATAACTGAAAGCGGGGACCGGTCCCAAAAGTTAGTGTTTGTACTCCTATTTTGAAAATTACCAGTCTGCCGATCCGCAAAGGGTATGGTGAAGCACAGCGAAAGCTCGAAAGTTCATCATTTTCATTAACTTTCACTCAAAAAAACTGATGGTTAAAATGGTGCCAAATTGTAGTATTATTTGCGCTGAATCCAAATATATTAGTCTGCCACCCTCAAAGTGTTGACAAAGCCCCGGCAGACGGGGTCAAAAGGGGAGAAATTAAGAAAAATTCACTATTTTTGAGCCAAATTAGCATAAAAAGCCATAAAATTGTCCTAAAAAAATACTTTCAAGCAGTTTTCAAGAGAAAATTGACTGATTTAAATCGACAAAATTGAGTCACTGTAGGAATCAGTGAAAAAATTTACTGATTCAATCAGTGAATTTTCATTATAGAATCAGTAAAAATAAAATTTCACTGATTGAATCAGTAAATTTTTTCACTGATTCCTACAGTGACTCAATTTTGTCGATTTAAATCAGTCAATTTTGAGCGATTCAAATTAAGAGAGTAATAAAACTCGGTGGTTTTTCAACGTTGCCATATGTGATTCGGAAACGAAAACACAACCCCTCACCCCAATGCAAAAAATATTGCTGGAATCAATGTCTACGACCCAAAAAATATAGATTTCGATATATCACATGCCCAAATCCGTGAATTTGCAGACGCACTCCCCCCACCCCATCTCCCTAAATTTGAAAATTTCGTGAAATTTCTAATTCTAAAATTTGTCACTGCTACCGACCACTCTTGAAAACTGCTTGAAAGTATTTTTTAGGACAATTTTATGGCTTTTTATGCTAATTTGGCTCAAAAATAGTGAATTTTTCTTAATTTCTCCCCTTTTGACCCCGTCTGCCGGGGTTTTGTCAACACTTTGAGGGTGGCAGACTAATATATTTCGATTCAGCGCAAAAAATACTACAATTTGGCACCATTGTGGCGGGAGACTTTGGCGCCACCCGCTCAGGCAACAGTGCAAGTTGTGCACCGCTGCGCTGGGCGGGCTGTTGGTTTCATACCCAACGCCTAGTCCACGGACATACGAGAACTTCAGTACGTTTTCTGACGGCATCTTACCGGCAGATTATCGAATAGTCCGTTTACTGTACTTTCTAAGTGTCTTTGTTCAACGTTTATATTTTGAAATATACGATTTGTAACACGTTAATTGTTGAGTTTCTATTTCTACGGTTAATGTGTTTAATTATATGAATATTCACACATTGGCGCCCGAACAGGGACCCGAGCTGAAGAAGAAATTTGAACGCTTCGAAGTCATCCATGTCATCGGCCACAGCTGGGACCACCGGAAACAACGAAGCCGATACGCAGCGAAGAAATAGGTTGGGTATATACGATGGAAGCTGCGAATGAGAAAATTTAGAAGCGATGGACAGATAGACAAGTCATCGAAGAATATATACGGAAAAAAAAACGCCGCATTAACCACAAGAAGAAGAATACGCGTTCAATAAAAAACCACGGTGAACCTACCATCTTGGACATATCGGCGACATGTACTCCTAACCCCCCAAAATTGTTGCGGAAATGCGAAGGGTAAGTCGGCCAAACTCCTCCCACGCCGCGGAAGGTCCATACACCGTGATAGGAAAAAAAGCGGCCAAAAACTCGTACAAATTAAAGCTCTTCGATATCAGGCCCGGAAATCCCAGTGAACATCCGTCATATCACCAGATTCATGACTCCGTGACCAACTGGAATTACTGGAAACAGAAATGAGCGATGTAAAATCATCTATCGATACACGGAACGATTAGATCAAAAAAAAAATAAACATTACCTGAGATTTTTAACGCAGATGGGTATAGACGAAACCAGTAAACATCACACCGGACGTAGCTGCAATCACTAGAACGCTGGCACAAAATATCGCTGATAACATCACGCAGCAACGAGACGATGACCAAAGCAGCCGTCTACGAGCACCGGAATAAATGACCAAAATAGAAGTCCAGCTTCACATTACGATAATCTGGTCAAAAAACATTCAAAAGCGGTATCCAGCGAGGATGAAAAACAGCTGGAACAAATATTGCAACAGGTTGCGTTAAAGCCATCCAACCATGAAAAAATGAAAAATGAAGCAAAAACTTACCAGACCAGCCGAGGACGAATGACGAATCACCAATAGAGAAAAAAAACGCAATAAAAAAAAGGCCGAAATCAATTAATCTCATCATGTTAAGGGATCGCTAAATCATTTTCAACGCGAAAAGATGGTTAACCAAAATCATCGAACTGTGATATCTGTAAATAAACAAAGTTAGATTTAAGAGAACTTAAAGACTCACCGGAGATTAAAACATGGCTTCTGTCGGTTAAAAAGATTCGTAGTTCGCTAGATCGTTCGAAAAAGATTCACCGGAGATCGTAATAATGGCTTCCCTGTCACTCCCGAAGGAATCGAAGTCCAAAAATTTCGTTCGATAAGGATTCACCGGAAATTTAAGAGATGGAGCTTCTGTCAATCTCCACTCCGAGAATTCAAATTCCCGCTAATTTTAAGTTTTACAATCGGGGGAACGGAACGGACGGCGTCGATGTGAAACTTTGCAACGCTAATATACGAGATAAGGCCTAAAAAATAAATCCTTATCGCGAAAACATCTGCTATCTTTGTATTGTTCCGAAGCAAACGCTCCGTTTCCATGTACGAGATCTTGAACGATTGATAAGAAACTATCAACATGGTCTTATCTATCGTGCAATAATGAACGAAGCCGGTTAACGCTTTTTTCGTCTGAATTTGCTCATTTATGTTCATGTTTTTTGATGCGAGAAGTGCTACGTGTGTTTTTCGAATGTGTTTTCATGATTTAAAAGCGAATTTTTGTCAAAATTTTTCAAATAGTTTGGATCCTGGAGCTTCGATCTGCGGAGTATTGTAAGTACCGTTGTTTTGATGTTCTAAACTAGACTAACGAGAAAGATTTCGCTACGCTCGTCTATTTTGCACGTAGATAATACGACCGGAGGTCCAAGGGACCGTCTTGTCAACGCTTACGAAGAATGGATACGATATGCATCCATATGTATTTATGCGCCGAATTTGCGAGGCCCCGCTATCGACCACGGCGAAAAAATTACGAAGCCGAAGGAGACTCCTTGCCGATGGCCGCCAGCTGCGGACACGTGTATCACGTCGGCTTGTCTCCGTTTACGAGAACAAATATGACGAGAACCTGCTCGCGATGCAGATGCGAAGTCATTATTGGCGCAAAACAAAACCGCTGAAAAATCGAGTTTATCCAACAAGCCAGACATTCGAGCTGTCCAGCAAGAAAACAACTCGACGTGATGCACATGAAATACGCAGACTTGTATCAATGACTACGAGATCGTACGTAAAGAGACTCAAACAGGTAAAGAAGCAATCATGCCAAAACCTGCTAAAAATTATGGCAAAAAGCGCGGAAGACCCTCTCATCGATGAAGAAGGGGCCTTCAATTCATCCGGGGCGTCGCCAAACAGTGCAGAAGTAAGAGAACTGCCACCCTTTGCAACCTTTTAGACACTCCGAAATCCACTCCCCCGGGGAAAGGGGGACCAGCAAAAGCGCCCCGGAAAAGGAACCCAAAACCGTCCACCATGCAACACAGGGACACGCGGCGATAATCGACCTCCGGGGAGGACCGGGAGGGCGAATAAAGGGGGCCGGGGCCCAAATAGAACCCCTCGCAAGGGGGAGTCCATCACATTTCGCACCCAAACCCCCCCACATTCCCCGATCCGTCCCAAAAAACCCGGGAAACCGGGGTACCTCAAAAAAGGCACGCGGGGCGCGAAAAGGTTTCCCCCCCCTATCACAAAACAGGCGCAAAGTCCGTTTTTCGCTGAGACATTGAACAAAAGTGCTGCTGAAGATTGATACCGACGCTAGCGGAAGACAACGAAGAATCGTTAAGCCCAATTAAGAGATTGCAGCCGAGACCAGTACGAGACCGGGAAAAACAGTCGGTAATTCCCGAACTCACCAACCCGAACAAAAATTCTAGCAAGGGATAGAGGCCCGAAAAGCGAAAACAAGGCGGAAGCGTTAACGATCGGCAACGTAATACAAAAAGTCCATCTGCTCTCCTATCGACGAAAACAGTTGGGAAGGTTACGAGGAAAAAAAGAACCGTCAACCTATTTATAAAACGAGGATTTTTTCAGACAACGCAGACGAAGCCTAGTGTCCGACCTAGTTACGCCGCGGCCGCTACGAGACCCGGTGAAAATCGCTAGACCAAATACGAGAGAAAACGAAAGACGGCCGTTAGTGGCTTGGTGGTAAAGCCGAATTTAAACCATTCCAACCCGCCCGGAACCATGCGAGCTGGTTTTAAAGGTAGAGCCCGTAGTTTAAAAAAAACCAGTATCGAAGTCAAAATAATTCTAAAAAAGTTTTTAAAACAAACAGGGGCAGCCACGAGAAACCCCTAAGGAACGTCGAACCCCACCAGCACACGCACCAGAAAAATCGCGAAGGCGCTGATTTACGAGAAAAATTGCACCCCACGCCCGGGTGAAAAATTTCGAAAGACGAAACCCCCCCCCTCCCCCAAACGGGGAAAAACGATCCCGCGACCGCGCCCCGAAAAAAGAGACCAAAAAAGCACGCCTTTGGGAGAAACCCCAGCGATCCCGTCGCGAAGAAACGAAAGGCGGCGACGAAAAAAAACGTACCGTAGAAAGAACCCTCGATTCTGACCCCCCCCGCCCGGGCACCGCCCAGCTAAAAGCCCAGTCGATAAAAGGGGCTACAACTAGCCATGAAACCGCAGAAAGAGAAAGACACCCCGAAAAGATCGGTCCCAGGGCCCGACACCGGATATTTCTCCGCGTCCGTCCCGCAGTTCGCATGCCCAAAGCCGTGGCCCCGATCTCGAGAAAGAGACAATCCGAAAAAAGCGAGCCCCCCAGACGCAGGCGTTGGTAAACCACGTTACCGAAGGAAGCATCGAGACGCCGGGAAATTTAAAAAAACGCCAAATAGCCATGAGGAGCGAGGACGAAGGCGCCACCGACGACATTTTCCGAAAAGATGAAGAACAGCGGAAGCGAAAAATGGTATCACAAAATACCAAGCGCAGTCGGCGCAGACCCGAAACCAGTATTCTAACGCCTCTGGTACAAAAAAAAACATCCTGTAACGCTCTGCACGGATATATACTGTTTCTGAGGCCTCCCTCATCTACCAATTTTTGCGCAACGCGCGAAGGGGTATTGGGATGGACCCCGCGACTACAACATTCACGTTTCTACGCGCCATCCATCATCGTGGGAAAACGTCACCTTCAAGATTGCAAAAAACCCTTCCTTCTTTGGTAGCCAGATAAGTGGTATCGTTTACCGGTATTCAATTTTCCTGCAAAAACCCCCCGAACGTACTTTAGGCAGTTTATGCTGGTTTTTTCGAGGTGATGTACGAAAAAGGAATACGAGAAATTTACTCTTCCTCCTGCCCCAAAATTCGGTTTAAACGCGGAAATACCGTAACGACCAAAGAAGGATCGTGGGAAAATAGACGAGACTACGACCACCGAGAAGCCATGAAAATTTACGTGTACGAAATCTGCTTACGGACATTATGTTGCAATCCCACGGCGCATGAAATCGAAAGGCGACCCTTTTCTGTATTTCGAAAAAAGGCACGAACCTTTTGGTCCGACTCGTAGATGGGCTGAGAGTGATGACGAAAAGCCGAAGAATCAGACGCCGATTTGTATATAATTCTGCCATTTATTCCCCGGCTGTGATCTTTAGTAAAAGTTTCGCGAATACCATTAGTGGTTTTTCTTTTTGGTAAGACTTTATTAATATATAGTTTATACCGGGCATTTTTTTTTTCTTTTCTTTTGTTTTTTATATCATTCGTTATTTCTCTCTATAATTAAATTAATAGAGTTTGAAAAAATTTTTCTATAATTATTCCATACTTTGTGTAAAATTTAATACGAGAAAATAACGAGCTTAAAGAACTACGAGATGTAGTGCGAAAAATTGGCGCCATTTTATTTACACACGAGAAACAGGCCTAGATATCAAGATCTGCCTTAGGTAATTACGAGAATAAATGAACATCCGAACGACGAAAATTGTACCATCGTTTGTAAGCCGGTTCAGACAATTCAAGAAAAATGAACACGGAGGAACGTCGTTAATAGATTGGTTAACCTGCGAAAATCCTATAGAAAACTAGCGCAGGAGATTGGATCGGCGATATTTTTGAAGTTTTATTTCCAAATCCAGATATTCCTTTGGGGCAAGGCGCCAGGTAGTCCACGTCACAAAGGATTTGAAAGTACCTGTCCGTTTTGCCCTGCAACTTTTCAGGGGGCAATGTGGCGGGAGACTTTGGCGCCAACCCCTGTCAGGCAAACAGTGCAAGTTGTGGCACCGCACTGCCTCTGGGGCGGGCTGTTGGTTTCATACCCAACGCCTAGTCCACACGGACATACGAAGAACTTCAGTACGTTTTCTGACGGCATCTTACCGCAGATTATCGAATAGTCCGTTTACTGTTACTTTCTAATGTTTCTTTGTTCACCCAACGTTTATATTTGAATATACGATTTGTAACACGTTAATTGTTGAGTTTCTATTTCTACGGTTAATGTGTTTAATTATATGAATATTCACACACCATTTTGAACCATCAGTTTTTTTGAGTGAAAGTTAATGAAAATGATGATCTTTCGAGCTTTCGCTGTGCTTCACCATACCCTTTGCGGATCGGCAGACTGGTAATTTTCAAAATAGGGGTACAAACACTAACTTTTGAGACCGGTCCCAGCTTTCAGTTATTTCAAGTAAATTTCAGTAGGTTCAGCTCTCGTACTAATAGACCTCGGCCTGATACCTGGAAACGAAATATTTCAACACAGAAAATCACCAGTGGTCAAACTCACAAATCAACATCAAAATCTGGAAATATGGTGCCTGCAAAACAGTTCATTAGGATTGACTGTAAATGTAAAAGACAATGTGCAACTCTTATCACAGAAGAACATCAAAGAAATCTATTTAACGAATATTATGCGATGGAAAATCGAGAACAGCAGCGAAATTACTTATCAAAACTTATAAAAGACAGACCAATCCATAAAAGAACAGTGCCGGCTGATGACTGTGAATTAATTCCAAACCAAACTACGGAGTTTTCCCTAAAAAATCGAAATGGGGATACTGTTAGGGTATGTCGCTTGTTTTTCACAAAAACATTTGGAATATCAAAGAAAGTTACACAAAATATTGTGAAAAAAACGAGTCCAACTTCCGGAAGCTATAAACATACCCATGGTAATCAAGGGAGAGCGCCAGTCAACAAAACAGATGCATTAAAAGTACGAAAAGTGAAAAAATTCATTCAGAAATTTCCGAAAATTCCATCTCATTATTGTCGGAAAAATTCGCCCAACGTACTTTTTACCCAAAATTTAGTTGTGTAATTAAAACCTATTTTGCCAGCTACCCAGCAAAGATGTTTAAAAAAACCCTTTTTTGTGGATTTCAATCATTTTGAACCTCCGCTAGATTTTTTCCAACCAAAGAAAGATCAATGTACTCTATGCAACAGAAAATATCCAGAAGATGACTATCAACGGCATGTAGCACGAAAAGAAGCGATTTATTCTGCAAAAGCTGCTGATAAAAAAGAGACTGAAAACCAGCCAGAATTTGTCTACGCCTCCTTTGATATGGAAGCAGTTTTGTGCTTACCATATTGCCAAGATTCCTCCTGGTATTATAAAAGAAAATTATCTATGTATAATTTTACCATCTGGGATCGAATGGAAAAAAATATCAAAACCCGGGAAAAAAATAAACGCGCAAAGTAGTGTGGGTCTCCTGCTTCTAGACACTATCTACTCACCAACGATGTGAAACGAGTTCCTTTAGGGATACTTGGGAGGCCAGAATCGAATTTCAACCGGGTTGCCAGAGTTTTGCACTGAAAAGGCCCGCAGAGGACTCGGAGACTGGGAGTCCTCGGAAAACTCAGATTTTTTTTCTTAAGAACCGTTCCTTAAAGACTCGGAGTCTCTCTTTTGAAAGACTCAAAACTATGCGAGCGAGTCTTTTTGCGAGTCTATTGTGAGTCACAGTTTTTTTTTTAAAATAATTGTATCTGTGATTAACTGTAAAAGTCAAAACAAGTGAATTTTTCTCGTTTTTTTGCGGGTCTTTCTCAACGTTTTTTTCCTGCGTGAAGCCGTGATGGCCATGAACAGAGAACATGAGAGACGCAGTGCGTCGCATGATTTTTAATTTCAATTTTATATGAAACAAACATCTTTTAGAAAATTCTTATAAGTGAAACATGAAAGGTTGGGAATGAGAATGTGAAAACTAACTGGGACTACGCTGCTACGACATTTAAACCCACACATCAAATGACCAAAAAGACTCGGAAAAAAAGACTCTGAATAAGACTCGAGACTCGCTGAAGACTCCGAGTCTTCTTTTGAGTCTTTTCATGAAAGACTCGCTAAATGTCGACTCGGAGCTGGAATTTGTAAGGACTCGCGCCTTTCGACTCCGAGTCGCAATTTTCAAGGACTCGCGTCAACCCTGATTTCAACATCGTATGTGGTTTATTCTTTGGCGTGAATTCAAAACAATTTAATTCTGGAAATCTAGAGATAATCGATTTGAAATATTGTGAATCAGGTCACAGTTACATAGAAGCGGATTCCATGCACAGTTCAATTGAACAGAACCGTAAAAACGTGAAATGTTACTTGCCGAATGATTATCACAACGTTATGAAGACAGCTAGAAAAAATCCTAAACCACATGATGTGAATCCACGCCGTTTCAACGATTTCTATGACGTTTGAGGTTTGGCAAAAAAGTTCTTTGTTAATCTCAAAAAAGATACAAAAAAAGTGAAAAAAATCAGCTACCTAAACGTCAAAGTTTTTCGTTTTGTCAGAAACTCAACACTCCTCAGCTTCAAGTATGATGTTACATCTGAAACCTTTGAATAGGTAATGATTCTTCGAAATAATGTGAAGATTGTCGATTTTAAATCCTTCACTCTATTGAAAACTGCATACAATGAATTGCTTCCCATTTCAATCGCGAAAAAAAAGGATTTGTTGGATATGGTTAAAAGTGGAGTAATTCCTGCAGTGTATAAATCGTACTATGATGCATTACCGGCATCAAAGAAAGTGAAAGACGTCGCTCTCTGGGTCACAGATTTGGTTGGCCGACAAGAGGAGGAGGAAGAAGCGATCCTGCAGGGAAACCTGATGACGATGAGTACGAAATCGACGAAATCCAAGAAATCGAACCTAATTCCGATTCCGATGATTAATAATATAATTTATTGTATTCTTTTAACGTATTTTATTCGCTAATTTTAGTTAAGATAATAATACATTGTTTTATTCCAAATGTCAGAATCTTTTGGTTAAATGAAAATAAACTGTTCTACCAAGTAATCTTTGTTGAACCATGCAAATTTTGAAGTATAATCTTCATGAATTAGAAAATAATGTGTTTTTATCAAATTATCATTGACGTTTCTCTTTTTAATAATATCTTGAAATCGAAAAAAAAAGTCACGAGGAACCTTTTTGCACTTCATTTGTGGTGCAAAAAGGTTCCTTGTTTTATACTGTTACATTTTTTGTAGTGTGAAAAGGTTCCTCCTACATTTTCCTTCAGTTATTTCAATATAATTCCCAAGATCGTAACTTTTTGTATTTGTCAAGTTGATAACATTGATCTTGAATAAATTCCGCATTCAATGTTTCCAGCCAATACTACCAATGAACTAAAAATGTAAAGAATAAAAAGAGAAGAAATATTATTTTCCCCCTCCTGCAAAATTAGCTATTTTGAACGAGGAACCTTTTCGCATTTAGCCGACGTTTGAGTCAAAAACATAAAACCATGAAAATTCATTCAGTTAGTCTGCCAGAATTTGAAGTGGTATGCAAAACATTTGCACCAAATCGTATTTCCGTGAAAGAAGATATCCTACTGTGGTGGCAAAATAAACGTTCGGCTTACCCTGAGTTATTTTTAGTCGCTGAGGTCGTTTTTGCTGTTCCAGGGACTCAAGTTAGTGTCGAACGCCTATTCTCTCAATTGGCTTTTATTTTCTCTTATTTGAGGTCAAATTTAGATGAAGATGTATTGAACAAAATCTTATTTTTAAAAGTGAATTCCAATTTTATGTAATTAACAATAATTGATTCGTCTTCTATTATGTTTTGTCACTAGTAGTCGTATTACTTATTTACCTACATTTGTTTTACAAATAGATTATATGCTCAGTCATGTTGTTTTGGGGTAATAAAGAGAAAGACCTATCAATGGAAGGGTGTTAATTAATTTTTTCCTATTTTTCAGTGGAAAAATTTAAGATAAAAGACACTTTGGTTAGTTTTTTTTTACCACAAAAAATAATTATTTTCAATTTTGAAGATTTGAATAAAAATGACTGAAATTTTTCAACGTAAATTTAAAAAAAAAAATTAATTGACATATTTCAAAACTTTTTTATTAAAATTTTGGAGAACAGTTGAAAATTGAAGCTGAAAGCCGAAAGTCAAAAACCTTAAGCCTTAAGCTGTAAGCCGTAAGCTGTAAGCTTTAAAAAGCGTAACGCCATAAGCCAATCATTTTGAGAAAAGCCATAAGCTATAAGCTAAAGCTTTATAATTATTTTTTTAAGCGCCAAAAAATCGTGTGATTATAGAAAAAAGTTATAGATCATGAAAAGGTGGTTACTTATATTCATTTTTCTATACATACCTACCGATACCTATTTCCGCCATTAACAATGTGAATTGCAAAAATTCTAAAAAATAATTAAAATCATCATCTTTCGTTTTATACGTTTGTAATTTTCAATTTTTATTTCGATTTTTTTG
>JAVBJF010001062.1:0-22522 GCA_033439095.1 Pseudococcus viburni | reverse complement strand
ATTTTCGGGTTATAGGACACGATTTTTTTTTTTTTTTTAAAAACCTTTTTCCGGAAAAAACGGCTTATTTTTCTCCGAATCCGGAGGGTACGAAAAAAATTTTTCCCAATAGTTCATTTTAATTCAGAAAAAGTCATAATTATTATATAAAAAACCTCCAAAATATCTTTTTTTTTCAAATCTAAATTTTTTTGGCGTTTTTTTTTGAAAACTCGTTAGGTAATTAAAATTGGTAAAAAAAAATGAAAATGTTTCCCTTAAAAATTTGGCTGAAAATTTTAATTTTTAATACTTTGAGTTGAAACGGGACCCTTTTAAATTTTTTTAAATTTTCTCTTAGATTCCCGAAATTTAAAGCCCAGGGTTTTCCCCAAAAACAGCTCAAAAAAAAAAATTTTTTTTTTTTCATTTTTGTCCTCTCCCCTTAAACCTTTTGTTCAAATGTTTTTGTTGATTTTAACAAGGGAGCTAAAACAAAAATAAATCGAAAAAAAACATCATAAAAAAATCCATACCCAAAAATTTCAAAAGGAAAACTTATTTCTCAAATTTTGGGGGCAAATTTTTTTAATTTAAAAAAATTTACCTTAAAAAAATTTAATCAAATCAACAAAAAAAGGTTAAAATTTGGTTTTTCCCTAGCGGGGTTTCTCCGGCGCAAAAGTCGCAAAAAGGTGGGCAAAAAAGTCGCGAATTTAGATTTGGTCGCTAAAATTTCCGAAAAAGTCGCGAAATTGACCAAAAAAGCTTTCAAAAGTCGCTAATTTTTCCAAATTTACTTAAATTTTTTTTCCCTTTTTACAAAAAAAAAAAGTAAAAAAATTTCCCCTTTTTTGAACATTTTTTCAAAAAATTTTTCGCCCTAGTTTCGCTGGGGCTCAAAAAATTTTACAAAAACCCATTTTTAAAAAAAATTAAAATCTTTTTTCCCTTCCCTATTTAAAGAAAATTTGAATATTTTAAAGGGGAAAACAAAAATTGTTCTTGTGGGGAAAACAAAGAAAACGATCACGATTAAAAATTTCCCCAAGGGGGAAATAGTGTATAAATTCTCGGGAAAAATTCAAAAAAAATTGGATTTTTTTGGGGAAATTTTCCCAAAGGATGTTTTAAAGGAGAAAATCATTTGGAAATATGTTTTTTTTTTCCCCTAAATTTTTTAAAAATTTTAAAAAAAATTTTCCCCCCCCGCTTCGCTCGGGCCAAAAAAATCACGTCGTTATTTGGTATTCTGCAATATTTCAAAACCCCCCCATGAATTTTTTTCCCCTAATCATTTAAAAATTTTACCGTTCAACATGATTTTTCGCAAAAATTTTCACCCTGGGCCCCCGGGCTCGGGCAGTAACTATTTCTTTCTTTCCCCAAAAAAATAATTGGGGTATTTTTAGAAAATTTTTGGAAAAAAATTAAATTTTTTTTTAAAAATTTAAAGACGTTTTTTTTCCCGCGTTTTAAATTTTTTCTGTAAAAAAAATTTGGATCTCGTGTTTTTTTTTTTTTTTGGGGGGGGGGGGGGGTAAAATTGAGAGGTAGATACTAGATCCCTTAAAAAAAAGGTCGCGAAAAGTCGCAAAATTAATTTTGAAAAATCGGTAGACCCCCTGAAAGGGGTTTACTTTTTTTCGCCCTCCCGAATCGTTGGGAAAGTGGTTTTGAGACTTTTTGAAGTTTCCCCAAAATTTTTTGGGAAAATTTTCCCCAGCATAGAGAAGACCCCAAAAAAATGGTTCATATGAACTTGGTAGGTACCTATAATCCCCAGGAAAACCCTTTTTGGTGCCCCTTTTTAAATCGAGGGAAAGGAAAATTTTTCCCCAAAATTTTCGTAACTTCGAATTCAATTCCATATTTTTTGAAAAGAAAAAAAAATTAAATTTTTGGTTACTTTTGGCCCTTTACCCTTTTTTGGTCACTTTTGCTAAAAAAAAAGTTACTGAAATTTTACTTTTTTTTTTCCAAAAAATTTTGCTATGATGCCTGTTTTTCAAAACTAAATTCTCATTCGAGTCGGCTAAATCATGGGAAAAAGGGGTTTGAGAAATTTTTTTAAATTTCTAAAAAAAATGATAGATTTATTTCGTTCATGGGGCTAATCTTCGCGATATAAACCCCGAGTAAAACTTTTGCACAATTTAAAAAAGGAATCAATTGCCAAGTGCCTCAAGTGCAAAACGGCCTTTTGTGTGACAATTCCCATACTTTAAAAATCCCGTCAAAAAATTATAGGGAAAAAAGTGGAAAGCAAAAAAAACCCGGCGAAAAAGAATTTCTTAGGTATTCACTTTTCAACGATGCGTAATTCCCTGGCTATACTCTAATTGAAAAGTACCTTCTTAAAAAAAGCACGGTTTATGTCCCACGCTGACCCCATCTAAGATACAATGTAGTGTACATAGTACGTACGTCATTTTTAAATCAATTTTTCTCAAAACAAAAGCATAAAAAAATGACACCAGCTGGTAGACAAATTTACATAATTCCCTTTGAAAAAATTTCCCTTTCATAATCCTTTTTGGGTATACATGAATACGAGTACAAGGAGCAAGAGCGGGCGAGGACATCTTAGGACCCCTGTGCACGAAGATTTGAAAACTTTAGGTACCGCTGCACACGAGTTATATAGTTTTTATTTTCCAAATTCATAAAAAATTGTTTTTAACCCACTTTGTACTGACAAAAAGATTTCCATTCACGTAACACCTTATCGGTTTTTAAACTCTTTTTTTCAAAATTTTCGAATGGTAATCGCGTCTAAAAAAGTATGGTTTTTGAAATTTATCCGCACTTTAAAAGGGGTTTTTTTGGGGATTTATTTTACCATTTCATTGTTTGCCACAAAAGGTATTTTTTTTAAAATCCTTTAAAAATTCTCCTACTACTCATTAATTATGAAGATGTTATAGTAAAAAATTTTAATTTTTTTGCAACCCTTAGTATGTTTTTTGGCTTTGTGATGATAAAGAAATCGCAGGTATCCGAGCCGACCAATCGCTCACTTTTTCGTTTTTTGAGATCCAACTTTTTTTAAAAATCAAAATTTTTAAAAAATAATTTTAAATTTTTTTTTTTATTTTAAATTTTAATTTTTTTTTAAATCCAATTTTTCTTTAATTTTAAAATTTTTTTCTCAATTTTTTTTTAACTCTAAAAAATTTTATCACAAAATTTGAAAACAAAGGGGGTGGTTTGGGTTTTAATAAAGGACCGATAAAGGGCAAAAAATCGAGCGTCCAAAATTTTGCAAAACTTTTTTTTGGAAAAGTTTAAAAAAATGTTTTTTTTTTGACTTTTGCAAAATCCAAAAGTTCAAATTTTTTCACCTTTTTTTTTTTCCAAAATTTGCTTTTTTTTCCCTTTCAAAATAAAACAAAAGCAAAGTAGGGACTCCAATTTTTTCGGGCCTGGAATATTTTTTTCGAAATTTATATTTTTTTTCAAATTTTTTCAACTTTTTAAAAATTTTTTCAAATTATAATGTTTTTTTTTTAAATTTTTCATATTTGGGTTTTTTTGATTCCGGGGGGGGTTTGGGATTTGTTTTTCGATTTTAAAACCCCTAGATGTTCCCCAGGGAAAATAAATTCCTTTAAGGGAAATTTGGGAAAAGGGGAAAAGGCCCCAAAATTTTGATTTTGGCAATAACTTTTAAAATTAAAATAAATAGGTTTTATAATAATTTGGGTTTTTGATTTTAAAATTTGGGTTTGTTTTTTTGTTTCAAACTTCCCCCCTCCCCCCCTTCCTCTTTTTAATGAGGGGCACAGGGGTCCAAAAAATTTTTAAATTGGTATTAGGCCAAAATTTCAAATTTGGGGTAAAAGGTTTAAAGTGGGAAAAGTGCATTTTCCCCCATTTAAAGTTTAACGGGTTTCGATTTCAAAGGGGCCCCTTTGTTTTTTTAATTTCCCTCCCCCCTTTAGGGCTCCGTGGACATGAAGAGGCATAGAGGGTTTGAGGAAAAAAAAGAATACTATTTTTTAAGTAATTTGGGGGTTCTAATTTTTAAAATTTGGGGGGGGCCCTTTGGGTTTTTTTTTTTTGAACCTCCCTATATATCACAATAGCATTACGGGTATTGAGGGGCCAAAAAATTTTTAAATTGGGGGGACTGGCCAAAAATTTTTTTTTCCGGGGTAATACTTGAAAAGGCCCTAAATTATGTAAATTTTTGGGGGGGCTGATTTTTAAATTTTTTCCCTTTAATTTCCCTTTGATTTTTTTTTTCAAACCTAGGGCGCAAATTTTGGGAACATAGAGAACATAAAGGGGCCCCCAAAATTTTAAAAATTTTCCCCCCCTTTCCATTTAAAGTTTTAGTTCCAGTTTTAAACTTTTTCCAACTCTAAAAAATTTTTTTTCAAAAAAATTTTTTTTTGACTGTAAAACTTTTATTTAAAAAAAATTCTTTTCAATTGAAAATTTTTTTCCTATTTTTTCAAATCAAACATTTTTCAAACCCCCATTTTTTTTTTTTAAATTTTTAAAATTATTGTTGTAAATTGTCAATTTAAGAACTTTTTTTAAAATTTTATAGTTTAAAAAAGAATTAATTTTAGAGTTGTGAGTTTTATTCCTGAATTTAGAAATGTGTGAAATTTTTCCCAATTTTTTTTTTTCTCAGGAGATACCAGAGGAAGGGTTGGGCCCTTTGGAGTTTTTTTTTCATTATTACTGAAAAAAATGTACGAATGGGGCTTTTTAAAGTCCCTAAAATTTAGGGAAAAAAACATTTTTAGTCGAAAAAATTTTAGTTTAAAAAAGGGGAAAAAATTTTTTCATTGAAACTTGTAAAAATTTAAAATTTAAAACCAGCTGAGTCGAATATTTTCAATTGTTTGGGCCCCTTTATTACTTCCCGAAATTTTTCCCAAACCCTGCTTTTTTCGCTCTTTAAAAAATTTTTTTTTTTTATCCCCCTAAAAATTTTCTTCATTAGGGCCCTTTAAAAACGAATTTTTTACCAAAAAAAATCCCCCATTTTTTGTTTTAAAAAATTTTTTTTAAAAAAATCCCAAAAATATATTTTAATGTTTAATTTTTTCCAAAACTGAAAAAAAAAAACTTGGGGGGAAAAATTGTTTTTTAGACCAGTAATTTCATGAAAGTAAAGGGCACCTTCATCGAACGAAACTTTCTAATTTTACTTACATTTTAAAGGGGTTTTTCGGTAACCTTAACCTACAAATCGGGAAATTTCCCCCCCCCCCGCCCCAAAGTTTAGAAACCCAAATCGGACCCCCCCCCCCCCCCCCCCCCCCCCCAAAACCCAAAAAATCTACCCTCCCCGGAAAAAAAGGGGGTTAATTCGCCTATCTTTTCAAATGAAAATTTCTTTGGGAATTTAATCTTTTACAGTAGAATCTTTTTAGAAAAGTTTTAAACTTTAAAAAAATCGTGAGAAAAATTTTTTTAAAAAAAATCAAAACTGGAAAACAGTTTGGAAAAAGTTATAATTTTTTTATTTTCAAAATAAAATTTTAGTTTAGTAAAAAATTTTTAGAAAAAAATGTTTTTTAAAAAATAAAAAAAAATTTCCCGAAAAAAAATTTTTTTAAAAAAATTTTGGGGTCGAAAAAAAGAGAAAAAATTAAATTTGAAAAAAAATAAAATTTGAAAAAAAAAAGTGTCGGGGATCGAAAAATTAAAAACCGATTGGGTTGTTCACATTTTTGAGTTGGGGCCTGAGCAATCCGTGGAAATTTAGTCAACGGTTTTTTAAAATTTTTTTTATTATGTGAGGGGAAAGGGGGGGGGAAACATTTAATAAAAACATATTAATTCTAGGACAAAACGACGGGCCGCGACCGGGGGACGATAATTAAAAAAGAGCATTTTTTTTGCTACAAAAAAGCGCGCGTGCTGTGAAGTATTTCCGGATATGCATTATCTTGCTCCGGTTTTCGTATATTTTCGGTTATACTTCACCCGGTAAAAGGGGATTCTAATACTATTGATATACAAGACTACATTAACAGTTTAAATTTTAGCTGGGCGCTATACCCGTATGAAAATAAAAGCCGGATGAAAAACATGTTGTATTACTTTATTACCTCTTTTTTTTATTAGTTTGGTTTGTGCGTTGCCCAAAAAGGGGATGTACAGAGTCAAATTTAAATATACCGCTCTTTTCGAAAAGCCCCCCTTTTTTCCTAAATCACAAATTAATACTTCGTCTTCTTTTTATCAAAACATTTATAAGCACTTTGTCGATTAAAACGTTTTTTCTTCTCTTTTTCGCCCCCTTCTGCTCGTTTTTTTATAGACCTTATTATGAAATATTGTAAGTTTTAATTTACATACCTGTTGTTGAATATTCCCTTACACAAATTTTAACACGAACAAATTAAAACGTCAATTCGTGTATTGTTTAAAATTTAATTTTTTCATAGTTTGAGTGAAAAAAAACAAACTTTTAATTTGAAAATATATACCTTTGTCGCTCATCAAAATAAAATAATCGAAAAACAAATTAGTTTGTGTAGTTTTTGAAAATCATTGCCTTATAAGTTATGTATTAAATTTACGTGAAAGTACACGCGATGATGACATGTAGTAGGATGAGCTTGGTAGCTATGTCTCACATGTCATCCAAACTTTTTGGTTTTTTCAAAAATTTCAATATTGGCCAAAGATTTTAAACATTGAGTCCCCCAAGTTGATACGTTCGAATATATTTTCGGTTTTAGTAAACTTTCTTTCTGCATTCCGATTATGAATTTTTTGTACGTTTGGGAGATGTTTTAATATTGTAAACACTCTCCGGGAGCAAAAGTTCATCGGTCGTTTTTTCATGGGGATGGTATCAATGATCATTTTGAACGAGATGTTAAAATTTTTCTTCGGTCGAGGGGGGTCCCTTCGGGATATTTTTATTTCTTTGTTTTACCCCAAATGTTTCAAAAATTATTTTCCCTATTTTAGTTTTCTCATGAATGAAAAATTTGTCTGAAACCCTTAAAAGAGAAATTTTTTTGTGCGAGTTTTTCAAAATCGGGTAAAATTTTTAGACGAAAAAAAAAATTTGTTTTGAAATTTTTTTTTGGTATAATTTTTTTTCAAACATATCAGAAGGAAAAAATTTTAAAGTGAATGTAGGGTTTGGGGGATGGCTTGTGAAAATGACAAACTGTAGATTATTTTCAAATTTCAGACAATTTTGAAAAAATTTCCCCAATTTCCGGAAATTTTCCAATAATTTTTGGAATTCTGATAATTTCAAAAAAAATTTCCCAAATTTTTTTGGAATTTTAAAAATTTGGAGAATTCTAAACCGTTTTAATCGACCCCGAAAAAAAAATTCAACGATTTTTACTTTTGAATTTTCGGACCTTTCTGCGAAAACTCTGAAGTCTGAAATATTCCTATTTTTTGGAAAATTTCCCCTAAAATATCTAGGAGTTCCAAATCCTGAAAATCAGAAAATCCCCACTTCTATGGAATTTCCCTATTTCAAAAAACCTAACTTCAGAAAAAAATTCTCAATTTTTCTTTTGTTTTCCGAATTTTGGGAATGTTTCCCCCAATAATTTGGGGAAAAATTCCAAACGTTTTTGTTTAAATAAATTTTCGGGAAAATCGGAAAATTCCACAATTCTTGAAAACCCCAAAAATTTTGGAATTTTCCAAATTTTCTCAGGAATTTTAAACTTTGAAAAAATTCCAAATTTTTTAAAAAAAATCTAATTTTGGAAATCCCTAAATTATAGAAAATTCCAAATTTTTTTTCTGAGGAATCTCCAACTTTTAAAAATTTTTCCAATTTTTGAGGAAATTTTGCCCTTCTGGGGAAAATTTCCCCAAAGTTGAATTGCACGCGAAATTGAATCAAATCATTTTTTTTATTTTTGAATTTTCAGACCATAATCGGAAATGTCTGAAAATTTCCCATTTTTTTTGGGAATCTCAATTTTTTAAAAAAAAAACCCTTTTTTGGAAAAATTCCCAATTTCTAAAAAATTTCTCAACTTCTGGAAAATTCCCTTTTCCGGGGAAATTCCAAAATTTCGGGAAAACCCCAAAAATTGGGGGTTTTCCCAATTTCAAAAAAAATTTTTAATTTTGGGGAAAAGTTTCAATTTTTGGGAAAAATTTCCAAAAATTTTCTGAAAGATACTTAATTTCTGGAAAATTCTAAAAATTTCGGGGAAAATTTCCCCCAATTTCAAGAATTCCTAATTTTGGGAAAATTTCCCAATGTTTTTAAAAATTTCCCCAATAATTTCTAAAAATCCCTTATTTTTTGAAAATGCCTTATATTTCGGGGAAGTCTAAAAAAATTTTCAAATTTGGGGAAATTTTTTTTTTGAGCAATTTTTAAATACGGAAAAACCCCCAATTTTCTCGAGATTCCAATTTTTGGTGAAAAATTTTTTAAATTTTTTTGGGAAATTCCCTGATTCTCACGAATTTTTGATTTTTGGGAAGCCCGCTTCTGTGGAAATTTTTAAATTTTTGGGGAAACCCCAATTTCCACAAATTTAGATTTCTTGGAAATTCCAATTTTGGGAAATTCTCAATTTTTTGGGAATCTCAATTCTGCGAAATTATGATTTTTTGGGGAATTTTCCCAAAACTTCTGGGAAAATTCCCAATTTCTAGGCTGAAATATCTCAAAATATCTGAAAATTTTCCCCTTCCCAAATTCTAGAATTTCCTTTTCTGAAAAATCTGGAAAAATTTTCAGTTTTTTTTTTGGGAATTCCCTTTTTTTTGAAGATTTTAAAAAATACTCGAGATTTTTTTCATATTTTTCCTCACCATGGGGCAAG
The DNA here is from genome assembly GCA_033439095.1 of Pseudococcus viburni. NCBI lineage: Eukaryota > Metazoa > Arthropoda > Insecta > Hemiptera > Pseudococcidae > Pseudococcus > Pseudococcus viburni. The sequence goes on along the minus strand of JAVBJF010001062.1, from coordinate 13,751 downwards.
ACGCAAAAAAAATTTAAAAAAAATTCGTAGCGTTGAGGTATGCCCCAAAAAAATTTTTTTTTTAGCAAAATAAAGGAAAATGTTTAAAAAATTTAAATTTTGTTTGCAAAAATCAACGATTGGCCAATTTTAATAGTTTTGACAGACCATTTGCACCACCAGGCAAAAACAAACAACCCAAAAAAAAATACTTCATTTTTGAGAATAAAAAACTGATCAAAAGAGCCCCTTCAGAAAAAATACGAAGGGTCAATTTTTTGAGAGTGTTGTTATTGCACGGGGGTCGATTGGTCGGGGTTTGTGCTTTATTCCAGGTTCCCTTACCTATCCAAACGACTAAATTCATGTATCAGGTTTGGATTTTTCACATATAATGTTTTCGAACTTCGCTCATAAATTTTAAATAAAAGGGTAATTTACTTGTGCCAAAAACTAAAATATAAACGGGAAACGCTTTAAAAGGGTACAGTCAAGTGCAAAAAATTTTTCAATATCAAAAAAAAAATTCAATTCCCCTAATGACTTTGGCGACGCCCGAAAAAAAATGGATAAACAAATAATATTTTGGCGACGGTTTTGGCCATTATCGAGCGCTTAAACGAAGCGAATATTTCATTAAATTTTTGCAAATTAAAATTTAAACTGTTTTAAAAACTACCCAATTAAATATAAATCTAATCACCGATTTGACATTAAAAAATACAAATTTTGTAGTAAAATTTCGTCGCATCGTCAACCTTTAGTCGCGAATTTTTTCGCAAATTTGCCTAGAATTAGATTTTTTTTTTAAAAAATTCTTCCGCGCCGCAACTCCAACGGGATTTAATCGAACTAATGCGCTGATTTCGAAGCGAAACCCCCTTTTGCCAAGTTTCCCGTGCAATATTACAAAAAGGTGTTGATGTACGCATTCATTTTCACTGCGGGGCGTTGTATCGAACTTCTGCGAGATTACAATGACATCTCATTAAAAAACCACCCCCCGCCCTTAGTTAATACCCGAGTGAGTTTCAAATAACAAACCCGCCCCTGCCAAAGCAGATCCCCCCGGTAAAACAAAACTTTGCCGCTACTGCCAAAACCTCTTAAAAAAACCTAGTACTATTGCAAGGTATTCGTGTTTTTTCAAACCGTAAAATAATGTTAATTATGTGTGAAAAATTTTCGTTTATAGATCAGTACAAGCTTATCTTTAGTTTCAAGTAGACAATCATTGCAATTTAAAATAACGTTTTCTCTGTGTGGGGATGGGGACCCGATCCCTATCTCGTGCGGGCGAGTATGGGTCAACTGATAAACATTGTGCTGATAAAGGGCCCAACATATGTAAAACAAGAATCGTTTGGTCTTTATTGTTTTTTAATACATTTTCGCGGTTTAAACGTTTGAGGGGTGCAAGGTATCCATTTGAGTCTTTTAAAGCAGATTTTAAAAATTTAACATTTTTGGGCGTTTTTCTTTTACCACTCGGAAAAAATTTTGTTTTTCTTATATCGCCTTGTTCCTTCTTTGTACTTTTTTTCCTTTTCCTGCGTTTTCGTTTGCGTTTTCGTTTCCCCTGTTCCCGACCTAAAATAAATACGAGTCATAAAACAGCTCGTTTGTTTTCGTTTTTTTTTTTCTATAATTAGTACTAATTTTATGAAATTGACGTCGAGACTTTTCGACGAATGATGTGAGCTGCGCTATTTTACCTAGGTTTTATTATAATGAAAGCAAAGATCGCAAAATTATATGAAAAAACTAATTAAACTCGAAAAATTGATAGGGGAAAAAAAATCGAGCGTTACCTATTCGAATTATTTTCTTTCAAAAAAGACCTGCTTCGAAACCGCACTTTAAAAGCTAAACCACAAATACTTAGTGCTGTGGGAAACATTATGCAGATCACTTTTTAATTAGCGAAATATTTTTTAAGCAGTAGACGAATTATAAAAAAATTTCATTATTGTTTGGGAACTTTTTAAAGATAGAATCTACAATTTTTTCACCCAAGTAATTGTAAATTTTAAAGGGCATTGCTGAGGGAAAGGGGTCAAATGCTTTTCTAAAATTTAAAAACATTAGATCAAATTTGGAATTTAGCAAATAATTATTTGTATTTACCCAGGCATATTTTTGTGGGTATTCTTTTACTAAATTTTAAACATACCCATTTATCTTTTTTTTTTTTTTTTTTTTTTTTGATGAAGTTTGTAGTTGTTTGAAATTTGAAAAAACAACCTTCAAGGCAAATTATTTTTTCTGCCAAAAGTGGATCATAGATTTATTGTGAGCTGAGGGAGGGTTTTTTGGGGTTGGGAAAAAAAGAAAATTACAATTGGAAACCTTTGTTTTCCAAAAAAAGCTGATTGGGAGATTTTCTAAAATTTAATGCTCTAAAAACCACCTATGTTTTCCCATAAGAGGGCCCCCGTTTCTAGTTTTTAAACTTTGGAGGGCTCTGATTGGGGGTGTTACAATCATTTACTTTGTGAATTTTGGTCTCAAGGGCTCAACCATTCAAAAAAAATTTTTAATTTTTGACCAGAAAAGAAATTCTAAAATTTAAAAAAAATCGTGTTTTGATTAATTTTTTTTAATTTTTTTTTTTTTGTTTTTGTTTTCAGGGGGTAAGTGAACTTTGGTGCCTTTGAAATGTAAAGGGCGAGGAAAGAACAGAAAAGAACAGAACAGGAAAAGAACGGGAAGGCAAAATTTTTTGTTTTGGCCAACAATAATAAAAAGAACAAAAAAGTGTTTTAAAAAAAAGAAAAAAAAAGAACAGAAAAGATGTTTTAAAAAATTTTAGTGGTATTTTGGGACCGTATTTTTTTTCTGTTCTGATCAGGAAAAGACCCCCAAAAAAAATTTTTAGTATTGAATGTTCTGAAATTTTAGAAATTGTTCCTTTGAAGGGTAAATCCCCCGGTTAGCATGAAAAAAAGGGGGTATACGCACTTTTAAAACGGGTTGAAAAAGTGGTTTTTTTTTTGTATGACCCAAAAAAAATTTTCGAGAAGGGAGCGTCAAAAATTTTCCCAGGGGGGGAGGGGAGGGGGTTTAGGGGAAAGGTTTTACCCCCCTTTTCCCATAAGGGCCTGTCAGTTTTGGCGAAATTTGGGTGTTTCTCGCTACACTAATTTCACGATTGAGAGAATTCTCCACTTCCAATCGGGAAAATAATCGAAAAATCGTGTTCAGGAGGTTCGAATTAGGTACAAACATGGTTTCATACCAGGACTGGTTCGAGGTATTGGGCTGAGAAGATGGGAAATTGCGAATTCGAGTCGAATTTACCAAAAATTGGCCATTTTACGCTACACTAATTTCACGATTGCGAAAATTCTCCACTTCCAATCGGGAAACTAATCAAAAAATCGTGTTCAGGAGGTTCGAATTACGTATAAAAATGGTTTCATACTAGGATTGGTTCGAGTTATTGGGCTGAGAAGATGGGAAATTGCGAATTCGAGTCGATTTTATCGAAAAATTGGCTGTTTTTCACTACCAAAAAACGACGATCAAGAATCCATTTCACTTCCTATCGAGAAACCAATCACAAATTTGAATTCAGAGGGTTCGAAATGTATATAAAACTGGTTTCAAACCTTACTTGATCCACATTACTCGTCTCAAGATGAAAAAAAAATCGCAATTTCACCTCTTTTTACTCAAAATTGGCCTTTTTTCGCGACACAAATCATGCGATTGTGTGAATTCTACGCTTCAGATCGGAAAACTAATCGCATATTCGAGTTCAGGGGGGTCGAATTATATGAAAATGACACCAAATTTACTCCAACCCCTTCATGTGGAAAAATAGGGGTAAAACCCCCCTTAAAACTTCCCCTCCCTCCTCCCTAAGAGAAATTTTTGACGTCTCCACTTCTCGAAAATTTTCTTTTGGGTCATACTAAAATAAAAACCACATTTCAATCCGTGTTCAAAAAGTGCAGTATGCCTGAGCTAACCGCAGGGACTAAAAGAATTGTGCCTACAGTAATCAAAATAGGCAACAATGTGTACTTTATGACTTTTGTTGTCGGAAATATTTTTCTTTAGACCAGGCGATAGCAAGCATGAACCCCATATTTTTCCTCAACAATTAAAATACAATTTTCAACATCTCCCTCCCCCACCATTTTTTAAAATTCAAAAATAGTTTTAATTTTTGATTGATTTTCTTGAAATACGTATTTCAATGATTTCTCATTCGATATTATATGTACCTACCGAACATTAAAAAACGAGGAACAATTTTTTAAATTTTACTTTTGATTATCTTGATCTATTTTTCTTTTTTTTTGAATAGCAATTTTAATAAATTGATGAGTAAGTACTTAGTCTCACATAAAATGATTTGAATGATAATTGATAACTGTGGAGGTGGCTTTTTATTTAAAATATTTTCAAAATTCCTACGAAAATTGAAAAGTGATATCAAAGTCCAATACTCCAACTTTTCGATATTTTGTTTAAAATTTGAAAAACATTTAAAAAATCATCTCTGCAATTTTTTAAAATTATAATGCCTAAAAGTCAACATTTTTGTCGCCAGAATGGTTTTAATTTTTAGTTTTATTTTTTATGAATGAATTGACCTCGCAGAATTTTAACATACCTAGACTTACCCATGTTAAAATTTTGCAAGTTTTCCACGAAACGGGAAAACTTTAAAATCATGGAAATATTTTTGAAGTCCTCCTGTCCCCCTTTTTTCCAAAAGTGCTGGGCAAAGTTTATTTTCTATAAGGTTACTTTTTTTGACATTTCAACAAAAAATATTTCAATTCAAATTTCATTTTCCAATTTCAAAATTGCCAACTCAGAATTCGATAAATTGGAAATCATTTCTGCAGATTTGTGACGTTTTGTCAAATTTGAGAAAATGAAAAATCATCTGGTTTCAAATTTTTGTACTCCTTATTAAACACATTTTTTCCAGATCATTTGTAATCATTAAATAATTTCATCTTATATTAAGGGTAATTTTGTTGGATTACTCACAGTTTTTATTCTTGTTGCTGACCTAAAGGAACTCCAATTATTATCTCATTGAGTACAACCAGTCAACTAACGCCGACTGTGTTTTCTGATGAATAGGTGAAAGATTTCTTTCTAAATTAGGTCTCAAATTTAGAAAGAATTCGAATGATTTTTAGGAAGTTTTCAAAAAATGTTAGGTTGCGATTTTTCAAAAAATGTTTTCTCTTAAATTTTTATTTTAAGAAGAAAAAAATGTGTTTAGTCATTTTTTTCGAGGAATGAATTGAGAATATCAATTTTCACTTCAATATTTATCTAGGTATATCTCGTAAACCCAATAAAATGGTAAGAAAAACACATTGAACATTTAAAAGATTTTTTTATGAAAGAGAATTTCAAAAAAAAATTGGAATGTAAGAATTAGAGCAAACTTCAATGATTTCATGAGGAAAATTTTAATATTTCAAAAATTTATGACGAATACCAGTACCGTCACTAATTTTGTGCAGTTAGAAACATGTAATTAATTAAAATTGGTAACAGTTTCTTTTTCACTTTCTTTTGCTTAATTTAAATATCCGTACTTGACCTTTTATCAAATTGAGATAGAAATAATGATACGTTTGTGCTAAGGTAATTCATAAACATCAAACATTTTTCATTTGTACTTTTTACCTCTCAATTTGGAAAAAATTGAATTAGTTGTGCACTCTGTCACACGATTTTTCAATTATTTAATCACTTTTATTTTTTCTAGTTCACTTTTCATGATGAATTGATAGTAAACTATACCAAAAGTTTCTCCATAGGATACCTACATCTTCCAACAACGTAAACAAAGATTTTCCATCTATCTCAATTGTCAAGCTATAAATTCTTGACTGAAAGTTCCAACGAACAGTGGCGTCGGAGGCTTTTTTTGAGAGGGTACGAAGTGGAGATGGAGATTTGGAAACACCAGAAGGATTTTAGGGAGAAGGGGTAAAAAAGTATCCTTCTTTCGCACTGTATGTCGCTTCAAATAATTCATATAATTGTGATTTGTTCATGCCCGGCGAATTTTTAAGCGATTTAGGTTTATTGTGCATTGAAAAAAATTGGCCAAAAGTTTGTTTTTGGACCAAGTAGTTATACAGGTTGCTGTGATTCAAGAACAGGTGAATGGTTTTATATTAATTTCAGAGCATAAAACATTAATTGTATTTTAATTTTACTTCGATCACATTTTCTATTCAAGTGTGTGTTCACTTCATCACACTTGAGACTTCATTTCCACCCACTCACCCCCTCCCCAGACCATAGGCGGTGATGAGGGGGAATGGGAGGGCTCAAGTCCCCCAAATGTTGAATTAGCCCCCCCCCCCCATCATATTCGTGTATATGTTTCATTCAAGAAAAATCGCAAACGCCTAATTTTTAAGGGATAAACTATCAATACGACGAATTTCTCCTGTTTTTTTAAGATACTAAAATAGTCTTTTTGATGAAGAAAATAATTAGGTGCTCTGCACACGTATAATCGATCGAAAATGGTACACAATTATTGTTGAAACAGATTCGTAGTTTAGCTAATACGAGTTAAAACACCAACAATGAAAACCAATGATTTAAGTGATTTAGGAACCATAAATATTGGTCCAGGGCAACCAAATTTGGAGAAATTTCCTCGCACAAATTTTGGAAAACAATCCAGGAGGTTTTCTGGGAGATTTTCTCAAAATTATTCGTGGATAATTGCAGCGTGTGAAACAAGATGGGGTATTTTTTATAGGTATTTTGTTTATCGTGTCGACAAATTTTATTCAAAAAGTCTGTAAATTTTGTATTATGCCTAAATGGTAAATTTTGTTGTAAATTGGCAGATTTTCAAAAAAAGCCAATTTTCAACGAAATTTGCCGACTTATTGAGAAAATTTCTCAACAGGTTGAAAGATTTTTCTACAAACTTGCACAAGAAAGTACAAATTTTCATCATATCGCAAAAAAAAATACGAAATTTTCGTAAAAAAAAATTTGAAAATCACAAATTTCTGTACCAAAGAAATGAAAATTTTTTCAAACAACAAACTATTAAAAGCCGAATCTTTTTCTTTAATTTCTTTCAAAAAATCATAATAATTTTTCGAATCTTAACCGTCGCTTCGGCTCGGGGCATATGAAGATTACTCGAAATCATAGTTAAAATGCTAACAAAGGTTGAGATTTCGTCCTCGCATTGCAAATACTAAAATTTGATGTTTAAAAAGGCAGAAGAAATTCAAACTTTTTGGATTCTGATACTTGTTATTGCCTGTTATCAAATAAAGTTTACGCGCCACGAGCTCACGCTTCGAATCGCGGCTGGACGTAACAAAATGAAAAATCAGTATACAAATTCATTCATAAAAAATGATGTATTAGCACCCATCCTGTTCTTCCCACATAAACGATTCTTTGTATGATTGAAAAAAAGACCAAAGTAAAAACATCTCTCGTCAATGGTAAGCCGAGACGAGAAAAAATTGTTGGTCAGTCGCCGAAATTAACCATTTATTCTTTTTCAACTGGGAACTCAAGCCCCCCCCCCCCCACACGTTACGCTCCACATCCGCCTATGCCCCCGACACATTAAAAAAAACATTTTTCTCTAGTAAAGTGACTTTCCCCCCAAACATGCTTGCCCCTTCTGCGTCCTTTCACAGAAAATTTGGCTAAATCCGCCACTGCTGGCACCATGGCTATAAATTAAACGCAGACCATAATAGTACAATAGACACAACAGGTACAATTTTAGAGCCCATAAAGGGCATTCGATTTCAAATCATATCACGATCAAATTCGATTTATTCTCTCTACTAAGCTCCGAAAATGAAAAAGAAATCTCACCAAAAAAGGGCTCCATCTTTTATCTCAAGCGTCATCCAAGCTCGAAAAAAAATAACGCGAATAAAACAAACATCGGGGTTTATCTGGTACCGAATAAAAATACGCAGTTTCGATATTAATTACGCGTAGCTCGGTCTCGTACACAACCCAAGCATTTCACGTTGTTTTTCGACATAAATTTTTTTAATGCGATGGGCTCAGTAAAAAACGTCTAAAATATTACCATCATTTTGAGAATAGTGACGAGGATCGATAATCCGAACATTAAAATAATACATAAGTTAGAATATAAAACGAGCAGGCATGTATGGCGAAACGACGGCCCGAAAAAATTTCGTATTAAAAAAAAGCACCAACGTTTCGCAATTTGTCAGCAAGTAGAAGTGGATGGAGTTGAGTTGAAGTAGTCGATATAAGTAAACATAGGCCGAAAGAAAGCGAGTTGTTTCCGTTCGAATACGAATGGTTCAACACCACGATGACACATAAACCAATTCTAATTGTCGAAACAGCCAAGGAAAGTTGACAAATTGACCGCGCGCTTGAAAATTAATGAATGAAAATCCTACATTATATATATATCTATAGCGAAAGGCTCTGTTATATTAAATTATTAATTTCAAACTGGTTCGTACGAGACCGAGTTACGCGGAAGGGAGTTTAAAAAAAAAGCACCGTGTAATATAATACCACGTATGTCCCGCGTATAAAAGTTCAATTATTAGAAAATAATTGACTCGATATACGAGATATACTATGTATAGGTATTAGGTATAGCATAGCAGCACAAAGCAATCATATTGAAATGGTCGAACAATCGAGTTGCCCGAACAAAGGATAAACTCTTCGGTTTACTGTTTATATAGTCGTAAGTTATATTATTCTCAGCGGATCAAAAATAGAAGACTTTTCACTACATAGATGATTTTTGCTTCTTTTTTTCTCCCCTTCAGTATTAAAAGAGCTTTGGTTAACTGTTTTGATTTTATCTGTACCTATCGAAGTGTTGGCGAAAATTTTAATTCAACTCATACCGACCGCGTTTTCAAAAACTCTCTTCAAATTACTTGGCATCATTACATTTGGAAATAGTTTTTATTGGGAAAGTTTATCCGATTCGCTGATAGAAACTTTGTTTTTTCTTCTTCTACTCGGGTCGGTTGTTGCTGCTTGCTGGCCAACTGTGTGTGGATAGATTTTCGATGCAAGAGTTTGAAGGAGGCGAGGGCAGGGCAGGGCCGGACCGAAAGGGGGTAGGGGGGCAAGCTGCCCCCCCATGTTTGAAATTTCCAATTTAGTCGGGGGAAATTCTGGTTTCAGTCGGAAATTTGCAACTCATCACAAAAATTGAGATTTTTAGAATTTTCCGACTGAGATCATTATTTTGCGACTCAAGACGGTAAAATTTGATGTTTGAAAATATTTAAACTTGCGTATTCGATATCAATTACGCAGGGTCGACATGAAAAATGCTGTTTGAGGTTTGATGGGTGATTTTCATAGTATTTTTCGCGCTGATCACGAAAAAAAATGTGAAAAAATTCCATCACCCAAGGGTTTTTTACAATTTGACTTTCGATACTTCAAGTCGATTTCCTGAGAAAAGGAAGAGTTATACGAAAAAAAATGAATAGTACATAAATTGTAGAACGTCAAATTTACTATCTGTAATGTCCGATTAGTTTTTTTCTCGAGAGGCTTAACTTTCGAGATATTTTAGCTCAAAGTTCAAAGTTAGATTTTTTTAAATTGAAAATATCTCAAAAAGTAAGGGAAAAAACTAATCGGAATCTACTGGTAGGAAAATTTGACACGCTCTACAATTTATGTTCCACTCATTTTTTCGTAGGACCCTTTCTTTCCCCAGGAAATCGACTTTAAAGGCAAGAATTACATCAAAAAAGTGTGTAAAAAAAATTTTTCAACGAAAAATCTTCCATTTATGAAAAATCTTGACTCCTGGAAATTTTCAATATTTTTCCCGTGATCAGCGTGAAAAATAATACATATAATAATTATCCATTAAATTTAAAACATTATTTTCTTTTTCTTGTTTTAATCACAGTTATTGGTCTAAAATGTAGCGCTGATTTTAAAATTTCTCCATCACTCCAGTTTTTTTTTTGGAAAAACAATTTTTTTCTTTATAAAATGAACACATATTCCCTAATTTTATTTTTAATTAAAAGCTTCACAAAAAAACTTACAATTTTAATTTTACAACATTGAAAATTACAGTTTTTCTCGATTACGCCAGGATTTTTTATAATTGGACGATTTTTTGTCCGAAAGGCTCTGGTGTGGTTAGGGGGTCATTTGGCCCTTGGTGGAACTTTGACAAAATTTTTATGCCATTCGACTTGTCTATGTAGAAGATGATTTTAAAGCGCGAAAACGAATTTTTACCACACCCTCGGGGGCGGGGGGCCTCAAAAATACGTGATTTTCAAGCTAAAAATTCTATCTCCGCGAGTTTTCAACCAATTTTTTTCAAACTTGGCACGTAGGTCGAGATACTCGAGGAGAGTACCCCGAAATTTTTTCTGATTTTTTCGACCACTATAATGATTAGGGTGGCCCTTATTTTGGAAGTTCGAAAAAATTAGGTGCTACCCCCTGAAATGGTTACCTACCATGAGAAAATAATTCTCCAAAAATTTTGACCAAATTGATACATATTAACCCGGCGCGCAAACGCGTTGAAATTTTGATAATGGGTTAGCGCGTTGTATCAGTACCGTTCCACGCGAGTTTACGTGGTGTAATCGGTAGGCGACGCGCTGTTTGATTTAGGCTACCAAATGGTCCATCTTGTAGCTCACTGGAGGCAGGCAGAGACGTTCCGAGGGTATATTGATGAGGGGAGAGTGGGGGAAAATCCGTGGAAATCCCAACTCTGATTTTTAATTTTTGCAACTATACCATACATATAATAACTACATATACCTTCGACTCTACTAAATTTTATGTAGGTGTAAGATAACTGTAAGCAATGAACATGATTTAAAATATTTTTAAGTTCAATTTATTCAAGCACAAAAGAGACTGACTTTTGGAAGACGTGGGTGTGAATGACGAAAATTTTCCGACCGAACTAAATTTAAAAAGAAGTTGGCCCCTCCCGGCCCTTCCTATCATTCATTCCAAATTCATCATTTTTTTCGAAATTATTACCCTACTAATTTCATTATTTGTACCTAGTTGAAAAAAAACCTACTAAATTGTCTAATTGCTCCGAGTGAAGCGAGGGTGGAAAAATTCAAGAGAAACGTAATTTTGTAAATAAATTTTGCAGTTATAATGTGAAAAAATATGATGCAATCAGGTGAAATAATTTTAAGGAGAATTACAAACAAAAGTCACTTTTGTAGGATTTGGATTATTTTAAAACAATGAATAAAGAAGAAATACAATAAGACCGAGCGCAGCAAAGACAAAGTTTTTTTAAAAATTCAATTGCTTTTTGTACTTGAAAAAAAAAGTAAAAATGCAAAATTGTTTAATTTACCTAACTTGAGAAAAATGGAAACAAATGAAAAATTTTTCTCAAGAAAAAGATCATTCAATTCTGTTTTCTCATTAAAAAAAAACCACAAAAGTACAAATGTTCAACTTTCCAATTTAAGAAAATATGAAAATTTTTCTTTCAATAGTTGGAAAAAATGAGTACAAAATTACGAGTTTTTTCCAACTTGATGAAATATGGGTACAAATGGCAAATCTTTCTATAAAAAATGATAATTTTATTATAAGAAAAAAAAACAGTAAGAAATGATCATTATCTATGGAAAGATTTACCATTATTTGTACTCATATTTCGTCAAGTTGGGAAAATGCATCATTTTATACCTATACTTATTTTTTTTCAAATTGTGAAAATTTACTAAGCATTCGTACATGGGTACTATTTCCCGAGTTGGGAAAATATGAGTACGATTGTTGAATTTTCTCAACATTGGAGAATAAATATAGTAAATTTTCTTAACTAAATAATGAAAAATCCTAATTGTGGAAGGAGGGAATAGTAAATCCCTGGAAGCAGCTATGACGCGACTCATGCGCGACTCGCTGCCTGCCTGCCACCATCAACATAGCGCGTTACCTACTAATCACACCACGTAACTCGTGTGGGACTAATGATGCGACGCGCCAAAGGCGTATTCAATATTTCAATGCATTTGCGCGCCGGGTTAATATGTACCAATTTGGTCAAAAATTTTTGGGTATCATTTTCTCATGGTAGGTAACCATTTCAGGGGGTAGCACCAAAAAAATCCGAAGAAAAAAAAACACTCAAGTATAAATAAGGGCCACCCTAATAATGATCTTAAATTCGACTTTGAAAAGGGGGTGGACCCCTTATGAGAGAAAAAATTATTTTCCACCGATTTCGCTCAAATTCACGTAAAGGGTTCTGTAGGTGTAGAGAAGTACCCCCAACATTTTTTTAGCCCCCCTCGACCTCAGGGGGCTGAGCCAACGCTTCCCAAAGTTGGACATTCGCCTGATGTGTCGGGAGCTGAAATTTGTAAAAAAAATTACTGTACTTAATAAGTTTTTATGTGAATTTGAGCGAAATCGATGCTAGAAAATCATTTTTGAAACGAGCTCCCTCAGCTTCACCCCCTCCCCTCAGCAGAAAGCACGAGGGGTAGGAGCGGTGTGTTTTTACCGCACACTCGAAACATCATATTGAACATTTTAATTTTCACTTTATCGTGAAATGTTATTTTTCGGTCACCTATGTAACAAGATCATTTTTTGCTGAAAAAACCACGATCTGTACACTTTCAAAGTGGTGGGGGGGTAAACACTTCCAATGAAAAATTTGATGGGCTAGTTGGATTCGTCAACTCAAAATGTACACAGCGAATACTAAATTTTTCAAAATTAGAATTTTGGGTTGGTTTACAATCGAAAAACTCGTTTTTTGTCATTTTAACCAAAAATGTCCAAATTTGGGAAGTGATGGCTCAGCCCTTTTGAGGTCAAGGGGGGCAAAAAAAATTTGGGGTACCTCTACACCTACAGAACCCTTTACGTGAATTTGAGCGAAATCGGTGCAAAACAATTTTTTCTCTCATAAGGGGTTCACCCCCTCAAAAAGCGATAGGGGTTGGGGCGGTGCGAATTTCTCACAGACTCTGGACATCATAAGTATAGAAGCTTTTCCAGCAATAAAATTTGCGATTAACATATTTGTCTTTTTTCAAAGCGTGTTTCTCATGTACTAAAACGACCGATTTATCGGTTCTCCAAACGTCAGGTATAGGCCACCACTTAAAAAAATCTGAAAAATTCCGAGTCTTGTAAAATAGAGTGAGAAACATGAAAATACTTTTTTTTCATACCACCAAAAAAAAGCTCCCAAGACGATTTGAAATTTTCAAAGTCAAATTTAAGGTCATTATAGTGATCGAAAAAATCAGAAAAAGTTTCCGGGTACTATCCTCGAGTATCTCTACCTACGTGCCAAGTTTGAAAAAAATCGGTTGAAAACTCGCGGAGATAGAATTTTTAGCTTGAAAATCACGTTATTTTGAGGCCCCCGTCCTCGGGGGTGTGGTAAAATTCGTTTTCGCGCTCTAAAATCATCTTATCTACATAGGCAAGTCGAATGGCATAAAATTTTTGTCAAAGTTCCACCAAGGGCCAAATGACCCTCAAACCACACCAGAGCCTTTGTTTACATTTTCCTATGTAACTTTTGACCCTTAAAGTCGATTTTCTGGAGAAAGAAAGGGTTCTACGAAAAAAAATTGGTGGAACATAAATTGCAGAGCGTCAAATTTCCTACTCGTCAGTTCAATTAGTTTTTCCTTAGGAGGCTTAGTTTCTGAGATATTTTCAATTTTAATAAAAAAGTTGAACTTCGAACTTTAAGCTGAAATATCTCGAAAGCTAAGCCTCTTTCGCCC
>JAVBJF010001061.1:0-22534 GCA_033439095.1 Pseudococcus viburni | reverse complement strand
AAAAAATAACGTGTGACGTGTCGTTTGTTGGGTTTTTGAGGGAACTGAGTTCGAAAATATGCTCAGTTTTTTATCCGATTCCTCTGAGCCCCCCCTCCCCATCGTCTCCCTAAAACTAGGAAATTACGTGAATTTAGGTTAATTTTGTATTCAGTCATTTTCATTGTATCAAAGTGAACCCCAACAAATAGCTATTGATGACAAAGATGATTTCTTTGTCAGATAATACATTTTGTTGAAAAAATTCATGCATAAAAACATGAGAAAAGTCGGTTACCTCACGATTTAGGCGTGAGAATTTTTTTTATTAAAAATGGTAATTTTTTGATAAAATTCGTAATTTTTTGGGTAAAAATCGACATTTTTTGATAAAATTTGTAATTTTTGGGTAAAAAATGATATTTTTTGCTTATAAATCATCATAAAGCGAGAAAAAAACGAGTGATTAATTATGCGATTACAATTCATCCCAATTTAATCGTAGCCCAAGAATACTCAGAAAAATTGTGAAATGGTTTTTTTGGGATGAAAATCCATTTCAATGATTATCTCCCCCTCAAAAACAATAAAAAAACGTGTGATTAATTCTGCGATGAAAACTCATCCCAAATTATTCGCAGCACAAAAACGCTCGGAAAAATCGTGGGGTGATTTTTTTTGTGGGGGGGGGGGGGGGGGGGTTAAAAATCCAATCTAGTGATTAATAGCCTCAATAGCGAAAAAAACCGTGCGATTAATTCTGCGATTTAAATTGATTCCAAATCAATCGCAGTCCATAAATGCTCGGAAAAGTAGTAAAGTTCTAATTGGGCCTAAAGATGAAAAACTCAAAAAACAACGAATTCGCTTTTAGGCGATGTCAGGTTTAAAAATCGATTTCTGACCTTCCACCAACCTCCTCATCGCCTCCGCCTTCACATTTGAACCGTTGTAGAAACTAGAAATGTGAATACACGAAAATGACATGTGGCATATTATTCGTTGTTTTTTGGGACTCCAATTTCAAATATTGAGACTTTTTTTGGTATAAATTAAAATGACTGAATTGTAGCTTATGCATCTTTCTTCTTCTTCTCCCAGTCCTCCTCTTGAATTAGAAGTCTTAACTTTTTCATTCTACATCTATCAAAATAAATGATCACAACAATACGAAAAAATTATAAAAAACAGCAATATGTTGGAAAAATTTATAATTACATACAATACGAGAACTTGAATTACTAATTATCAAAATCAGAAGAATCGTAATAATCAGACGATTCATCGTCAGTACTGCATACAAAGTAACAATCTTCAAGTCCAATTTTTGACGAATCTGTTACTTTTTTTTTATTAACATCAATGATATCAGTTTTCTTATCATTTGAAATTTTCATCGGCAATGAGCTTACAACTTCTTTTTCTCCGTTAGGAATTGAAGAAGGATCTTTTTCAAAAATAAATTCTCTGTACCCAGATGCAATATTATATTCTACAAGATCATCTGCCCTTCGATGCTGATAACCGGGATATCGATCCATTCCAAAACGTCTTTTTCGTATTAACTTGTATCCAGACAGAACTGAACCTTTAACAACATTATGTTCATGCTGTCGCCAATCGTACCAAATTTCATCATCGAAGCTTTGTAGGTACTATCTGAATTTTATACATTTTCAGTCTCTGTTTTAGCAATACCTATCATCAATGAAATTGACCCGAAATTCGTAGACACAGGCCTCAAAACAGGTCACTTTTTTAGAGGTTTTGTCACTTTTATCGACTTAGGCCACTTTTTGTCACTTTTACGTCGAAAAGGTCACTATGGTCACTTCTTCCCCAAATGCCACCTTTCCCCAAATTTTCAAGAAATTGTATCCTAAAATTCATCAAAAGTCCCATTTGTCCTAAATTACTTCCTTTTTGTCATTTTTTATAAGAAATTTTCACTTGGCCTCAATAACTTCTACACTACCAATTTTCAAAATACTTATGGTAATGCCATGAATCTCTCTTCCCTTGTAACCTTTTTTTTTTTTTTTTTTTTTCCAATTTGGACTCCAGTCCCATGGGTAGAGCTAATTTATTATTTTATCCTATTTACAGTACTCTAACTGTGACACCGATTGGCCTAAGGCTTATTGGCGGACCACAGTAGAGGAGGCTAACAACAGTTACTTTCAAGTATTATTACAATATCAATATGTACAAGTCGAAAAATAGGAATATGGACATAATCAGGTTATTCGGTAACAAAGTCAAAAATGTGTAATTTGTCTTTCGGGGAAAATTTTTACGCCATTGATAAAAACATAAGTGTATTTTAAGAAAGACAAAAAAAAATAAATATGTTGGGTATGGATAACGAAATAATATAAAAATATTAAGGTACCCATTATTAATATTTAAATCAAAAAATTTGCCCTTTTTTTTAAAAGGGTTTCCGTCACAAAACACTAATCAATTTATCAAAATTGATGTTGACAGATAGCCCGAGCGGAGTGAGGGCAAAAATTTTCAAGAATTTTTTTTGGGAGGGGAGGAATTTCTAGGATGGGGGGATTTTAGAGTTGGATTGTAGTTTCTTGAAGGCACGACCCCCCTCCCCTCCAAAAAATCTT
Source organism: Pseudococcus viburni (assembly GCA_033439095.1). NCBI lineage: Eukaryota > Metazoa > Arthropoda > Insecta > Hemiptera > Pseudococcidae > Pseudococcus > Pseudococcus viburni. Next base: position 19,934 of record JAVBJF010001061.1, on the reverse strand, counting down.
TTTGAATAATGATCCTCAAGAATGTGGCTTCACGGCACCCCTGCTAAAAACTCTACTACCAATCATTCTTTATTATTTGAACATGCAACTGCTAAATGGGAGTTCATTTTTTACTATTTTAAAATAAAATTTTAGTATTCTCGAATAATTTGAAACTGAAAACTCTTCTGCCTTCAAAAAATGAAAATCAAAATGATAAAAATACAAAACTAATGTGTTTTGATTGAAAATAAAGTTTTGAATTTGGGAAATCGAACTTTAAAATTTTGTAAAATTTAAACAATACTTTTTTAAAAGTGATAAGATACCTACTTTTTTATTTTGAAAAAATTAACAAAAAATAAATTCTATTTAAACCCTGCTTAATATTCTTATTTTGATTTTTATTCTATAGAAATTTAGAATTTTGAGTCATTTAAAGTTTTGTAATTTTTTTAATTTGATTTCAAAATTGTAAGCTTTTTTTTGGAATTTCAGAAAAATCAAAGGGATGTAAGATAGGAATTTTTCCATCAAATCGAGTTTTCTTTTAGGGATGAATTTTTTCCTAATTAGAAACAGATGGAAATACTTAGATAATATGGATCCGTCAGATCTCTGTACATTAAATTTTAAACATAATTCAAAGCTGCATGAAAAAGTTCAACGTTCAAAAAGAGATGATGTATCGAAATTCACGCGCATTTCACATATTTAATCAGTTAAATATGTGGAAATGCGCGTGAATTTCGATACATCATCTCTTTTTGAACGTTGAACTTTTTCATGCAGCTTTGAATTATGTTTAAAATTTAATGTACAGAGATCTGACGGATCCATATTATCTAAGTATTTCCATCTGTTTCTAATTAGGAAAAAATTCATCCCTAAAAGAAAACTCGATTTGATGGAAAAATTCCTATCTTACATCCCTTTGATTTTTCTGAAATTCCAAAAATCGGATGGTACCATAATAAGGGAGGTGGTGTCTTAGGAACCTGCCTCAACATATATTTTTCCCTCTTACTGTAATAATTTTTACGAAAAATCATCATCAAACGGTAGGTGGATTCGGGGGTAAAGGTTCTGGGGAGTTTCGTGACTTTAGTGACGGGCTGCAATTTTTCGTCAAGGTTGGCTGCTTTCTTATTCAAATCTTCTGCATGTAATTCTGTGAAATTAAAGAACCGAAGATACTAATACTATTTCAACTCGAAAAGTTTTTAAAATTTTTTCTCGAAATATTTTACAACTTATACTTTCTCAATTACATTGATACTTTTCCCCAAATTTTAAAATTCTTTGAATCATCTTTCTAGTTTCTACTGTTGAGTTTTTTTCTCATGGTATTTTTTATCACGATTTTTCTCAACTCAACTCCTAAATTTTTCCTGCAAAATTGCTTTTCAATTATTTTTCTAATGGTAAAATTGCGTTCAACGTATTTTTGTTATAAGTCCTCTTCTCATCTAAATTTTTTCAAAATTTATTCATAACGAAATTTTTTAAATTGAAAAGTTATTTTGTATTTTGAGAAAAAATTACAGGAATCATAGGTAATGAAAATACATTAAACCCAATTTTACCATAGCATAAATTATTTTCAACGTAAAAAATAATTGAAAAGCAATTTCGCAGAAAAAATTTGCAAAAAATCTGATGATTCGAAAAAAATTCAAAATATATATGTATCATAGAAAGAAATACCAGGGCTGAGAAAATTTTAGACTCGAAAAAAATTGAAGAATAATTTTCAATTTTTCACAGTTCGTCGGGAAAAAGTTTCAATGTAGTTGAGAAAGTATAACAAGAGTTGTAAAATAATTTGAGAAAAAATTTTCAAAGTTGCAGAGTATCTTGAGAAAAAAATAGTTGACATTTTTTAAGAAAATAAATGTGCTTGGAGGAAAAATAAATGAAAGAAATTGTCGCGCGAATCAATGAATCAAACAGGAAAGATTTAATCGTTCGCACTTCGCACCGGTCCCTGGTGCGTTCTGATTGGCTACCAGGGTTTGTGACGTTCACAGCCTAGACGCACGTGGATGTTGTACTGAACGGGTGTTAAGTCCACCAAAATTTCTCTGATTTCATCTTGTGATTAAAATGCGCGTTGATAACAGCTGCTAACAATACTGAATGGCGAAGAAACATTTTATTCCACCTTATGATGCAATAATTTTGATTGGAAAAATTACGACTTTTCAAGAAAAAAAAAACAAAGATTTTTTGACTTGAACTTCACACTTTTACACACAACTTGGGCAAATTTTGATCTTTTGAGATCGGGTCAACGCTAAAGGGATGTCATTGAGTGTAGAAACAAATCCTACTTGGTTTCGAGCTTCTAGCAGAACTTTCAGAAAACTGTCGGTCAGTCTAGGTCACCGTCACGTGCTAAACGGGTGTTACTTTTTTGAGTTTTAATTTTTTTTTAAATTTTGAGGTAAATTTTTTTTGAAATTTTTTTCACAGTTGTATACATACTGAATGAATACATGTAAAAATGTTTTTTCCTAATTTAAAATGCACTTTCGACTGAAAAAATCGCGATTTAAAAAACAAATCATTTTTTGAAATCATTTTACATTTTTTTACCTAACTCCGGCGAATTTCAATCTTTTGAGATGAGATCAACGCTAATAGGATGTAATGGAGTATAGGAAGACATCCCACATGGTTTCGAACCTTGAAACGAACTTTTGGTCATCGTTTTGTGCTAAACGGGTGTCAAGTCCAAAGCCATATCTCCGGTATACGTGAAATTTTTTTTTCGCAAGACCCTTGAAAATCATGTCTTGTAGTCCCCTTTCGATACCCTGAAACACATTTTCCTCAGATTTCACCATTTCGGAGAAAACAGTTTTTCGACGTTTTCTCGAAATCATCAAAAGTGGACTTAACACCCGTTTAGCAGTTGCATGTTCAATATGAATGAAGTTTGAATTTGCGATGTACACAGATTTTTAACACTGGAACAGCTTTAGAATTCCCACAAAAAATCCGATTGACTTGATTTTTCCACCAAAGTATGCATTTTTACTTAAAGAATATGAATTTATGGTCAATTTTCGTTTTTGGGAAATTTTGGGGTCCCAAAGGGGGGGGGGGGTTGAAGGGACAACTTTCAAAATTTTCAAAAATTTTCTCAATCAAGTTTTAAGTTTTAATGAACAGAACCCACATATTCAATTTTATATTTTCCAATACAATCTCGAAAATCTGAAATCGCCCAATTAACGCTCAAGCGCCAAAGGCCATTTTTGGGCGCCAAGTGACCATCTAAAATCGCCCAATTGAGACTCCAGAAAAATTCAGTGTTACCAGAGACTTAAAAATAACACTTTCCCAAAATTTCAAAAAAATCCCTCCATATGGGACGGAGAAAAAAAATAATGGACCTTACTTTTGAGACGCCTCTCGAATGTATGTGGATAATAAAAATTCATTTTTGGAAATTTTGAAACATCTCAGAGTTAATAAAAAATGTGGAACGGAGCTTCTCGAAAAAAAAAACGAAAACCTTAAATATTTCAAAATTATCAAAATGGCATTTAAACCAAATTCAGTTGTATGTACTAGCTATTCTGCCCTTTACAGGCAAGAAACTTTGAATATTTAATAGAAATAAGCTCGAACTTTCAACTTTACTTTATTTCAACGAATTCTGACATCTTACTGATAACAACCACACGTACATGCCGTAGTACGTTCGTGGTCCGGTAGGTGTGTCCACGACACTCCCGCGGAAAAAAAATTACAGTCAAAAAATTTTGAAAAATTCATAAACTTAAATTAGAAGTATAAAAACGGATAACGATTAACAAACATCGAGATAGAAATTTTTTGACGAAATTAGAAATTATAAAATAAAGGTAAATAACCTACATGGATATTTAATCGAAAACACGTAAATAAAAAATAAAGATAAAAATTTACGAGAGGTGACGCTATTCGTCGGAATCATCTTCTAGTACTTGTACTGAAATCTCGGGTTCGTCCCAATCATCCTCGGGTACCAAGGGCTCTGTTTCAGCTGCGAGATCGTCATCCGGCGCAATTTCGTCGGTAATCTCTAGCGGGTATAATTCGCATAACGGACGAGATATTATACCATGTTCAGTACGGACTTTTGCGGCTCGTACCTGACCGTCGGAGCTTGTGATAAGTTCAACGACTCGTCCAAGACGCCACTTGCTGCGCTTTCGCAGCTTTTCGGAGACCAGCACGATTGCGTTGACTTGCGGGTGAGCTACAGATGGTCGTTTCGAAAATAGGGCATTTTTATAGAATCCTTTGTCGCGCAGGAACTGAAGATACGCGGTGCGCCATTCAACCCAGAAACGATCCAAATTAGCCTTACAGCAGCGGGCTATCGTTATGAGCTGATGAACGGTTGGAGTTTTATCGCTGGTTGACGCTGCTAACGTCGTTTCGTTTTCTTCGTGGTAATAGGAATGCAAAAAATGGTTCGGCGTCAACGGTTCGGGATCCTGCTGTGCATCAGTGACTGCCGTGAGCGGTCTGGCATTCAGTGTTGCAGCGATTTCGGCAAGCGTAGCACGCAGAACATACTCGGTGACACCGGCATTATGAAAGGTTCGCTGTATGGAATCTTTAACCAATTTTACCATACGTTCATACACCCCACCCATCCAGGGTGAATGTGCCGGTAGGAATTTCCACTCCCATGAGTGGGTATAGTACTGCTGCAAGGCTTCATTAACTGCCTCAAACTGCGGCGCCTGATCTGATAAGAACAGCGTCGGAGTGGAGCGCCTAGCGATAATGATGCGAAGCGCAATAAAGATCTGATCCGAAGACATATCTTCGAGTAACTCTAAGTCGACGGCGCGGATAACAAGATCGGTCACGAGTAGTACCCAACGCTTCTCAGAGTTAACATAGAGAGGCCCAAACGTGTCCAGACCAATTCTGCAAAAGGGCGGCGTCGCCTCTTCTAGGCGGAATCGCGGAATTTGGGAATCCTGTGGCTGTTGTAGTGGTCTGGTAACGTAGCGCTTGCATTTAGCGCACTTTCGAATTATATCGTAGAAAATTCTTCTTCCTGCAGGGATCCAGTAGCGCCTGCGGAATACGGTGAGAACGTAATGTAGTCCCGAATGGAACGAGGTTATGTGGTAATGTTCGACTAGTAACCACACAAATCTGGACGCCTTCGGAGACGGCAGAAAAATTGGTCTACGTTCGTTAGCGGAAAGCGGGGCGTGTTGAAAACGGCCTGCGCATCTGATGATACCTTTTGTATCAACATAAAGGTTGAACTTTGCGACATCGCGGTGATATTTTCCTGCATCTATCGCATCGATTATATTGTAGAAGTGAGTACTTTGCTCGTTCTGTATCCATAGGCGCTGATCGGTGAACAACGTTGGATTCGGGAATAATTTTCTGCGCTGAACGACAGAAAATTTTACGAGGAATTTTAGAACATAAGTCGTAATACGTAGTAGCGTCAAGATATTGCTGTATCTTGCGGGATCGATTTCAAGTAGATGCTTTTGTGCGGTGCTTGCTACCGCCGTTGTTTTCAGATCTTCTTCAGGGAGCGGTTCTTCAAGCAGTTTCGGAAGCGGAATGGCCTGTGGCCAAGAATCGGGCGACGAGTTCAACCAATCGGGTCAGCTGAACCATTCGTGAGTAAGTCCGGCGAAATCCGATCCTCGTGACGGGAGATCTGCGATATTTAGAGCTGACGGAACGTATCGTTTCTCTAATTGCGGCGCAGCGTTTATCACTTCGACTTGCCTTTCGATAAACAGTGGTAGAATGCGTTGCAAACTTAGCCAGCTGAGTGCGCATTTTGAATCGCACCACAGGAAGGCTGCCACGTCGATCTGAATTGCTTAACGTACGTACTCAAGCGCTTTTACTCCAAGCAGCACGGCGATCAGTTCTAGTTTCGGGATGTTTCGCAATTTTGCGAGTTTCGTTTTCGATAGTAATAGATAGGATTTTACATCATTTTCCTTTTCTTTCCGCAGATAGATCGTACAAGCGCACGCTTTGATCGACGCATCTGTGAAAACATGCAGAGTGAACGTCGCTGAGTCATCTTCGATGGAAGTTTGGAAACGGTCTTGGCACTGCTCGGTTGCGCGCTGTAATTCGGTGCGGATTGCATACCATTGCGCGCGATGTTCGTCCGACAGAGAATCATCCCAGGCGTAAGTCGAGTGAATTTCACGAAGGAAATGCTTTGCTGTCAGCGTTATTGGCGAAAACCATCCCACCGGATCGTAAAACTGTGCGGCGGTGGATAAAACAGTTCGTAGAGTATCGTTCATCGGAAATTCCAGGGACTTGACTTTAATTTTATCTTCGTATTGATCCCATAGGACACCCAACACCGAGATTGCATCAGAACATGATGGTTGAGTGAAAACATCTCGTAGTGCGGCGGAATTTGAGGCCCATTTCCGCAAATTCATTCCGCAATCGGCGAATATCTGAATGGCGACTTCATAGAATTCGAGCGCCTCTTCTTCTGTTTCAAATCCTGTGGCGAAATTGTCAGCGAACGAATCTCGCCTCAGCTTTCTCACGATTTTCGGATATTTATGTTCATATTTTTGCAGGTGATACCTGATGGTGGCCAGGAGCAAAAAAGGACTGGCGGTGATCCCAAAGACGACGCTCAGAAACCGTAGAAATCGAAGATTGCGGCCCGATGCCGGTTTACACCAGTCGCGGATCCATAGAAAACATACGTAGTAGGTATCGGCTTCGTTAATTCGGAGCTGGTGAAATGCCTTTTCTAAATCCGATACAGACACAATCAGATACGAATGACTATCTTTGTATTGTCCGCTAGCATGTTTTTACCTTTATATATTTCGTCGTTGATCGACTTGTCCTTTTGCAGCTTAGCCTTTCCATCGTAGACTAACCTGATGGGCGTAGATTTTTCTGGAGTGAGCACCACCTGGTGAGGTAGGAAGTACTTTGCCTTGGCGACTTCTTCTGGCTTCATCTCAGCAACGATTCCGGAGTTGATTTGGCCAGTTAGTATTTCGTTGTAGCTCTCGAACGATTCGGGGGTTAATTTCTTTTGCATGGATTTTAGCCTGCCAGCTGCGAGGCCCAGGTTTGGTTTCAGGTTCGGAGGATATCGTCGCCACGGCCATCGTATTTCATACCTGCCGTCGACCATCCGAATATTGTCGTAGAACTGTTCTAACGCTCGTTCTTCTTCTTCTACGATTGTTATAGGCATTTCAGCGATTCCGATGGACTCCAGCTCGCTGAGCTGTGCGATCGCTGCAGCAGGAGACATCTGGAAGTAGGCGGCGCGCTGCTGCACGTCGCTGGTCTGGCGTCCGACCAAAATCCACCCGAACGATGTGCGCTGAAGGTGTAGGCCCTCTGCGATCGTCGATTTTTCGTGTACTATATCGTAGAAGTAGTCGCCTCCTATGAGGAGCTCGATTGGATCGTTCGCGGCTTGCTCAACGTAGTCTAATCGCGAATATTGCGGGTACAATGCACGAAATTCGTCGTAATCAAATAGGTGTACTGCTTGCGGTTGTGTTTTGGAGGTATCGGCGACGACAGCAACATCGAAATTGCCACCGTTCGTTAAGGTGAAATGTGTCGTAGAAGTACGCAGCAGTACGGGGTTATCCTTCAGGAATACAGTTACTGGAACGGTTCGAAAATTGGTGAGTTGAAGACCACAGCCACGGGCTGCCTCTTCATTGATATACGTTTCGTTACTACCGCTGTCCAATAGCGCACGTAGCTGAAACGTCTGTTTGGTTATAGGATTCTGTATCGTGACGCGAGCAGTAACGTGTGCGCCTTTGTGCGCTCGAACGAAATAAGACGCTTTGGACTCTTCAGACGGCGCAGTTTTTGACGTGGACGCTGGCTTGGATGCATCCGGCGACGCTTTGCCGAACTGCTGTGGACACAGCGCGGAGTTGTGCTCGTTCTGCGCACGACAGAAGTGACACACCACGGTTCGTTTACAGGTACCTTTTTTATGGTTAGTCGCTAAACATAATACGCAGCGATCTTTCGCCAATTCTTTCCGCATCTCGTAGGTTGTGTGCACTGGACATGACGATGAATAGTGCTGGGTCTGCGCGCAGAATGCGCACGGATGCTGAGGCTTAGATGGTGCTGGTGGCGGGTCCGACGTATTTTTCCGGCCTCCTCCAGACTGCGATTTATCGTGCTTCGTGGCAGCTAATGACGCGCTAATGCCATGTTGGCCAGGTGGTAACGTACGTGGCTTCGCGGGCGTACGTATCGCTTCACTGCGCTCCTTGAGCTGGATGTAAACCAGGATTTCGCGCTGCAGCTCTGTGACGGATAGAAATTTATTTTGGCTCACTGCCTGCACGACGTGGAATGGATATTTGCTCGAAACGTCATCCCTGAGCGGCAGGAACGCGTCGACATCTTGCCCATGGCTTTCAAGCGCAGCTAATATTCCGGCGATTTCGTAGTAGTTGTGAGAAAGGCTTGCAGTATTTCCTGTGGCCGGCGTTATATGCTTGAGTTTATCGTATAACGCGGCGATCACTTCTGACGGTTTTTCGTAGGTTAATTTTAGGTACTCAATTGCCTTTGTATAGTTGTCGTCTGTGATCGCATACGATGAGATTAGCTTTCCGGGGCCGCCTTGTACTACACTTTGAAGGTGTATTAGTTTTTCGCTGGGGGAGATGGGCGCGGCGCCGAATTTCTTCTCAAAAGCAACTATAAAATTGCCGAACGTTGTTATATCGCCACTAAACGGATGCACTTTTACCTCAGGTACTTTTCGGCCGCTGGATGGTTGTATCGGTGCCTGTTGTTCAGGTTGCTCATTTTGTTTTAGTGCTCTGTTGACACGAGCTGATAGACGTTTCGCCAAAATAAGCGATGGAATAGCAGTAGTAAAATCGTAAGCAAGTACCTTTTTTCCTACAGGTCGATACTGCTCCAGCTCCCTCGAAGCAATTACCATGTCGTCAAAATGGGTGCGGAGTTCATCTTCATCGAGTTCTTCGGCATCTAATGTAGTTTTTACATTGTCATTGGCGATTTTTAATTCATCCAACCATAGGCTGAATTCAGTAGCGGCGATTGCGGATGCGTCTGCCATTGTAGAGTAGAATAGAGTAGATTTAGAATAGATATAGATTATAACTGGTGTGAATGGTCACCTAGAATAACGAACAGCATAGTTTGAGCGATTAATCGAAAGTTTTTATTACCAAGTGCTTGGATTCACACATGGATTTCGCGAGATCACGTAGCACCATTGATAACACTGCAACGGACTTATTAGCGCGATTTCAGCGAGAATTAGGATCTTATTAAATCTCTGCTACCATATTCTGCCCTTTACAGGCAAGAAACTTTGAATATTTAATAGAAATAAGCTCGAACTTTCAACTTTACTTTATTTCAACGAATTCTGACATCTTACTGATAACAACAACACGTACATGCCGTAGTACGTTCGTGGTCCGGTAGGTGTGTCCACGACACTAGCTAACCTTGTTCAGAAGATGACTGGTTCGGAAATAATGACTGGTCCTGATCCGGAGGTGACTGCGTCTACGCGAGTATGTTTGTAACGTTGGCGTAAGGTTTCAAATCGGGACTAAAGAAAGAAAGAAATTTTATCGTCCACAATTTTTCTTTCTTCTGTGACAATGTTTCTTTCTTCTGTGAAGCAACAATATTAATTTAAGTTCCGTCATTCCAAAAAAAAATTACGGTGTAAGACATAAATAAGTAGGTAAACACGAACACATAAAGAATAAAACCGAATTGCAGGATAGGCAGTCTGAAACCTGTAAAATATCTCAATGCCAGAACTCTGTTTCTTTTTATCCTTTTGTGAGAGGGTTTCTCTGCTCTCTGGCCTGATTTCTTCTCCTTGTATTTTTTTCTGTAAAATTACGAAAATAATGTTTTACAACAAATTACAATCATAATATATGTAGATAAGATAAGATTAAGAACTAAGAATACTAGGTAATTAGGTGAAGTAGGTACTGACAAAGATGTCTCGTTCAAATTGAATTAAATCGTTATTCTTAATTATTTCCAGCTTTACAAACATGTGATTAGATTTGCCTTTTCCTTTCATTAATGGTATACGTCCAGATAAAATAACAGCATCTATTTGTTCAGTTGGAGTGTTTTTATTATTAACCTGCAACATGTACAAAACGTAACTTTCAACTCATTCTAAATCTAACACATTAATGCTTTTGGACTGAAAAAGGTTAATCTTTACACTTCAAGAAGGAGTCTTATCAATTTAAAACTTGAAAGTAGGAAAACTCATTCTTGGACTGAAAAACAAGTTTTAATTAAAAAGGGGATCTCTCTGATGGGAAATGAAAAAAAAATATAGAAAATTTATCTTGTAAGATAGTTTTTTCGGATTCGTATTGAAATATTCAAAGTTTATTATATATTAATCTTCAAACATTTCAATACGAATCCGAAAAAAAATTTAAATCATTTTCCCTATTCAACTTTTTCTCGATGTTTTAATCTGTGCATGACGTCGAGACTTGGAAGCCGAATTAAACTCTGATCGTTATTTCTATCTACCACTCTGAAAACACTTCAACTTCTCTAATGGAAATCTGATAGGCTAAAACGTAGTTGTTCACATTCACAGAATACTGAATTCTATGATTGGTGAAAATGATTGAAATTTAATTCAATTTTTCTTAGATAGGGAGTCATTTTTTTTTCAAAACTCTTCGCATCCTGAACCTTCTCTTTGCCAAGATCTTTTCAATAGTATCAGCATAACTGCAATTATTATTAACTCTTTGAATGTTTTGAAATGAAAAAGTCCTCGAATGTCATAATGGGGGTCCAAGATCCAAAGTTCACACTCTGGCATCAAAATATTAGTAAAACGACACAATGTGAGATTTTTTGGGTCGCTGGTTCAGAATTTGTGCTTCATTTTTTTTATTATTTGAACCCCGTAGACGTCCCTAGGGACATGAGAAAGGTCCTCAAATGTCATAATGAAAGGGGTCCACGACTCAAAATTTGTATTCTGGCATCAAAATGTTTCGTAAAACAACATAAACTGAGATATTTTTGAGTCGCTGATTCAGAATTTGGACTCCGTTTTCAGATTTGAACCTCGTAGACGTCTGTAGGGGCATGAAAAAGTCCTTCGAATGTCATAATGGAGGTCCGAGATTTAAAATTTGTATTCCGGCATCAAAATGTTAGTGAAACGATATAATCTTGAGAGTTGAGATATTTTGGGTCGCTGATTCATGAAAAAAGCCCTGAAATATCATAATAGGAGGGTTCCATTTTTGATTTGAACCCCGTAGACGTCCTTGGAGACATGAAAAAGGTCTCCAAATGTTAAAACGGGAGAAATCCAAGATTCAAAATTCACATTTTGGCATCAAAATGCTAGTAATATGACGTACTTAATTTGAGAATTTTGGGTCGCTGATTCAGAATTTGAACTTTATTTGCTAATTGGAACCCTTCAGACGTCCCTATACCATTTCACAAAATTCTATCGTATTATTTCAGGATTCCTCCTTCGCTGAGAAAATGGTCCTCAAAAGTCAAGAAAAGGGGTTCGAAATTTCCAAAATTTGGACACAATCCCAGATATTTTTGTTCGCTGACTCAAAATTTAGGCTTTATTTTATTTTGGTTGGAACCAAGTAGATGTCCCTATAGGAACTACATTTCATTGGGATTAAAATGTTAGCAAAACGAATTAAACGAAGGGACATAGCATTTTTGAGGAGGAAAATTCGGGTACCTTACACGACTGCGTAAGGTTTTTTTACTCTTCGTTGTTACTTGCTACTTGTGAATAGTACCTGTTGTCGACTTTCATCACCTTGGGGTTTTTCTTGATAAATTTAAATTATTCCAAAAAATGGTTTCTGGAGCCCCAAAAATGTATTTACATTTTTATATCCTCACGAACTCACCCTATCATACTGGTACGCCCATTTTGAATTTTTGATTAAAAAAATCTTTCAAGTAGAGGTACCGCGGGGCAAGACGACGCAGGGGGGCAAGAGTCCGATCTTTGATATCTCGGATTTCGATAATGTAGGGTTGGTGGAGTTTTTATTTTTTTGAAGTATACCTTGCACTGACAAAACCTTGGAAAAATCATCCGAATTGGTCCAGTAGTTTTTAATCTGTGAGCTATTAAAAATTTTTCAGCCGAAAAATTGTAATTTTTACTCTACAGGTTTTTTGATGTTGGGATGTTAAAAAATTGTGAATCTGAGGAGTATTATAGCATTTTGAGGAAGATGGTGAGGTAAGCTATCGGAATATATATAAGAAATCGTTTCTATGTATTAAATTATTTGAGAAAAGCCAATTTTTAGAAAAAAACCGGGGGTGGGGGCAAGTGTACTACACCTTTTAAACTGTAAACAAACTTCTTGTTATAATATATTTTCTTTGCCAAAGTAAAGTTTTGATCAATTTTTTGGCATAAAAACTTAAAAACGAAATAAAATTAGATGATCAGTAACATAAAATGTTATGGTAGTACTCTTGCCCCACACTTCAGGTATCAAATTTAACATTAAGTTAAATGGCAGTACTCTTGCCCCACACTTAGTACTCTTGCCCCCTCCTATGGGGCAAGAGTACTAATCAATGTTTCTTTGGGAAAATTGATTTTTAATTACCTTTTTATGATCAAATATTTTTTTTCTTGTTGAATTAATGAAGACAAAGGATCAAAGTAGTGCCTAAAACAAAAACCTCCCCGAAATGTTGAAAATTCGATTTTTGACAGATTTTTAAACTTTTAGTGCGTCGTCTTGCCCCGCAGTACTCTACCTAATATATCCCAAAGATGAAAAATCTGCACTTCGGCGAGCAATTGAAAAATTTTCCTCGATATAAAAGAAGTATGTACGTTGGTACGTATATTGAAAATCAGGATCTAACTAAATACTTGCAACTTACCCATTTTTTCCAAAGGTAGCGAGCGCTTTGAAAGTTCTCAAAGGTCACATACGCTGAATTATCGGCAACGACTAAACCGTTGAATTTGGTTTCTTTTCCTGAATGGTTCTCATACAATTTCAGCAAATTCTGAAATTAAAAAAAACATACCTATACATAAATTCGGCACCTTGTAAACAGTTGGCTTGTTATTACATGTGTAACGAGTAATAGTTTTACTAGACGACTTAGCACAGTCAAAAATTGAGGTGGACACAGCCCCCCCGCATAGGCTTAATTACCTTGACTCAATTTGGTAGCTGTGTGCTCCCCTATTTCTTTTGTTTTGTTTTCTTTTATTTTTTGGCATTGCAAATTTTTTGCAGTGTGCTTATTGACTGAAGTACTCAATTTGGATCTCCGGGCGGATTTTACTATGATATCAAGATATTTTCTTATCGAAATATTTATTCATGGCAGCAATCTCGTTTGCGTTTCGGCCGGGAGGGGACGGGGACTACTTATTAGTTGGAGAATTTTTTCGGGGATCATAAATTTCGAATGATAAAGTTTCATAATTGAATGAAAATTGAAAATAAGAACGGATAAATTCAAATTTAAATTTAAGTAACTGTATTCAACCTCGGATTGCGATGTGACTATCCGATAAAAATATAAAAATAAGTACCTAGCTAGTATTTAAAAATACTAGAACTGTAGCCAGACGTGAGATAATAAAATTAACGGCAATTTTCTCGTGCATCGAATAATTATTTCACATTCTCCGACGTAGACAAAGACAAACGCGGAACCTTCATTCTCAGGACGCGACAAGCCGTTCCACGGAGACTCGTGGCACGAATCATTTAGACGGGCTATGCTGGGAGTAAAAACTTCGATCTAATTGAGCCACCTTAAATCTCAATATTTTTCGATGAAATTTTTGTGCTTCATTTTTATAGTAAAAGGGAAAAAAGTATGAGGTAATACATCTAACTTTCAAATTTTTCAACGCATCCTAATACCATGTTAAAAAATTACCCCCAAGTTCCTTTCCTCATGTATAGGTGTTTTGAAAAAAGATACACTTAATTTCATGGTACCGTAAAAATATAGACTTCAAATAAATTCGGAAAAACGAAATGACCAAAAATGGAATACAAGTGAAAGAATACGTAGACCAGAATGTGATTTTTGTAAAGAAATTCGGCTTCACATTCTTTATGAGTAACAAATGCTGCAGAAATATTTTCGATTTTGGCCGGATCTCCATTTTGTGGGTAGCAATTTCCCCTTACGAAAAATGAATTAGGAGGGTAGATACCAGTGGCGTAGCCAGGTGGGTCCAGGGGGTCTGGACCCCCCTTGGCGTCAGAAACTTGCTTGAAAAAGTGCCTTTTTGGAGCATGAAAAATCTAATTTTCTCAAAGCTTCGCTCTCGCTTCGCGAAAGAAATTGCTAATTCTATAAACCGTTTGAATCAACTATGCAAAAAATAGTTCCTTTTTGATATTCCAAGTCTCCATACTCACTTTGCACCCTTCCCAAAAAAGCTTCTGACGCCAATTCTTGGATTTATTAGGTATTTGTATTGGCTTTTAAGGCCAAAATAATTAGTACCTATGTAAGTTGTTTGTTCCAAGATTACATTTTCATCAGTTTTTTTCCTTAAACGTGCTATGCAAATCGCATGAAAATTTAATAAAGTTTGAATTTTGTGTTTTTATAGTAAAAAGAAAATTTGATGGGGGGGGGGGGGAGGTGAACTTACAATTTCTCAAAAATCATGAAATTTCGGACCCCCTCCTTGAGAAATTTCTGGTTACGCCACTGGTAGATACTACCTCTAATACTATAGTAACAAGTAAAAATTATGCACTAGATAACAAATAACATCGACACGTAATTACCCATTCCAGGTTTTCTTCCATACCATAGAAATTCGGAATTTTCATTACTATATAGGCGGCGCATTCCTCTAAAAAGAAGAGAAAGAAAAAAGAAGAAAACAATAAATTAATATTTTGTTTTCGATATGCATAACTTATATATGTAGAATTGAGATTTAGCACACGACAATAGCTATACTATACATCATGCCCCATGAAACTTGCACTAAAAAAAAACTTGAGATGAACATGTTGCCTAATTTGAAAATTGAATTTTTTTATCCATGGGAATGGATAGTAGTTTGAAAACTAAACAATTTTACAGTAGATGACTTTTTGTCCAACTCTGAAATATATTATGTGGCATTCTACGGAAAAAAAAGGGGTAACATTGTCGGGGTATCATTTTTTCGCTCTTTTAAATGAGCTATTAGTGACCTTTATTCGTGCAAAATTCGTGGTTTTATGACAGTTTGAAAATTGAAGTCGGAAAAACATATGAACCGTGTTAATCACGAACGACCCAAGCCTGGTGTTAAGTCAACGAGAACCAAGCGACATGAAAAAGTTCATCAAAAACCTACTTTGAAAATACGATAAGTTCTCAAAAATGCAAACTGGGATCGTGGTAACGAGAAATATGTAGTTTGGGAACCCTAATCAATCAATAAGTATGCATTGAAAGGCTGTTTCTTTGTTACCTACGAGAAAAGCGTTAGGTACAATACCTGAACTTCTGAATTTGTCGCTTGGTTCTCTTTGACTTGACGTGGTTCATATAGTTTCGAGAAAAACATGTTTAAAGTTTTTGAGTGAAATTTTTTAGTAAAAATAAAAACGTATTTATGATGCAAAAATCGGATTTATTTCACCTTATAAGAAATTTACCTACTCTAGAAACAGAAAAAGTCAGTTCCAGAACCGAATCAGACCTCTAAGTGCTCCTAAAATAGCAAAAATGTTGAAAATCTACTGTTTTTTGTATTCAAAATTTCATTGTAGGTATTACTTATTGTGAAAAAAATTTTAAACGTACGGGTTCTGGACCATCTCACATGAAAGTAGAAGGTTCGTAGGACAAGAATCCATCAAAAACAAAAAATCGATATTTTCGACCAAATTCACATTTTTGCATTTTCCTCAAAATCAACTTTGCGACAATGTCACCCCTTTTCTTGTACAATGCCACATATACACATTATCACTGCGTAAAATCTCGTATGAATACTACGTTGTTTTGTTTCCGTTCTGAAAACAGTGAAAGAGGGTCACCAGTAATCAGTAATCACATACTATTTTTGCCATCAATAAGCCGCTTAAGCATGAGAAAACATATTCTCATAAAGAGGAAGAACTTCGTTTTTATTTCAAACAAAGATTGTCACTCTACGTCAATGTCGTCAATTACTCGATTTTTAATTAATTTTCAAAAATCTAGAATTTCCCATAAAAGTACATGTTAAGGAAAAAAATGAACATGTTTTTGTTTTTGTAGCAATGCCCTCTACTGGAGCTGTCAACCGTGAATAGTACCTATATAGTTAGTAGTATAAATAAAGACTGGGGATGCATACCATTCACTTGCTTTGTTACAGTATCTTGGAACTCAGTTAAGGGAGACAGTTCAGGTCTGCGTAGCAAGATTATCATAGTGTTTGAATTTTCCAATGGATGGAATTGATACGTTTTCCTCCAGATTTCGATGGCCTCCTGCCTCTCTTTTTCGGTCAGTTGTTTTTCATGAACCATCATATTACACAACATGCATACTTTCTGTGCTTCCCGGATGAAATCTTGTACAGGTATATTCTCCTTCTCTAAATTTGTTCTTATCGCT
Source organism: Pseudococcus viburni (assembly GCA_033439095.1). Taxonomy (NCBI): domain Eukaryota; kingdom Metazoa; phylum Arthropoda; class Insecta; order Hemiptera; family Pseudococcidae; genus Pseudococcus; species Pseudococcus viburni. The sequence goes on along the minus strand of JAVBJF010001061.1, from coordinate 3,287 downwards.
AAAATGAGGGAATCTTCCACATTGGATAGTAAAATCTTCCATTGTTCCGCCGTGTATCTATTTTTCGGTTTATTTGGGGCCCATTGAGGCCAGCTCTCAGCGAACAATCCGTCAATGAGCCCGTACATTGAAAAGAAAGATTGATAAAATATTTGAAGATTTCTTTCCTCTTGTAGAAGATCGCTTTTCCGTTTCTAAACATATTTTTAAAAAATTGATGATAAGAATGAAAGATTTTCTAAATGTGGGCACTGATTTTGTTGACTTTTCGTAGATGGGTACATGTACATATCTACCACTAATAGGTAAGTATTACATGTAATATACCGTTCCTATACGGTACCTACTAGTATTATATGTCATACAGATTATGTATATGTTACACCTAATCTGTGTAATTGTTGGATTCATGAAATAGGCAAAAAAAAATTCACAAATTTTGCCTAATTCGTTATTGTTCTTATACTTTTCTGCCTGTTTTTCTGCAGTTTAAGACAATAAAGTATCAATAATGGCTGAAATGACTATCAATGTCGTAATTTTTGGAAATTTTTCATCTCTAATTCAATTTTTTGACTGAAATTGAAAATTTTCTCGCAAAAGGAGCAACCTATACCACTATATGTAACAAAAATGAACCAAAAAAGGGGGGAAAGAACCAGAGAACAGAAGAGACGGAACAAAAAAACAGAGATTCTGTAGAGTACTGAGAATGAAATAACCGATGTTTCATAAAGGACACAAGAACAAGAAAGATAGAGACTTATTTATATCCAGGAACAACAGAACCAAGAACGAACCACCAAATTTCCTTGTTCTTCAATCCCTGATGAGAACAAGAACAACAACAAACTTTTATGAACCAAAATGATCATATTAGTAGGTGTAGGTTTTTAAGTAGGTTAGGTACCTATTTCGAAAGAGTATCATAAAAATAGCAATTCTTATTTACTTACATGTTCAGTGACTTCATTTTGCAGTTGATTGGTTACGTTCAACATTTGATTTTGCAGTTGATTGGTTACGTTCAACATTTGATTGGTTACGTTCAACATTTTTGCTCTTTCGTTTAAATACTGTTCTTTAAAGTTTGCGGCTATTTTTTCAACCCTCCTCATTTTTGCACGAAGTTTTTTTTCAACCCTCCTCATTTTTGCATCAAGTTTCCAACGTAATTTTTCTACCATAGATGAATTTAAGTTATGGTTCGTATCCAGTTTACAACCCATTTCTTCTAAGCATTTTCCCAAAATGTCTTCAGTTTCCTCATCCTTTAAAAAATCAAATTACATTAAGATTAACGCATTGAATTACAGAAGATTCTCTCAAAACTCAACTTCATGCACCACCACAGCGCTAGTGTCATCTTCAAAACGGGGGGGGAGGGGGGGTTCCGAATGTACTTGCACAGGGATGCGAGAGTGGACAAATTAGCGGTCTTCTTCGTTCATTCTTCAATCATTCCAAATTTCTTACTCCTTCACTCTTCCCTCTTCTTCCTGTTCATCACGTTCTCGTTCTTTGTTCCCGTTCTCATTCCTATTCCCATTCCCATTCCGAACGCTCTGTTCCCGTTCCGAACTCATTCGTTCTTCATTCTTTATTTATTGCACAATTTTGCTTTTTTTTTTCACCTGTTTAATGATTGTGAGGCATATGGCAGTACATTTTTCAATTACAGATGCTTCAATCAATGAGAAAAAAGGCAAAAAACATGATGTACAATGCAAAATTTGAAATATCATTTCACAACGGTGAATTTTGGTGAGATATGTTGGCAGCCCACACCTCAAATTTGAAATTTTTGAGTGAAAAAATGAAAAAAAGTGAATTTTTTGGGAAAGAAGAACGGTTCAATATTTTGACGTTCTTGTTCATCATTCCATTCTTTACTCCCAAGCATTCCCATTCTTTTATTCGTTCTTTCAAATTGAAACTTTCATACTCTCGTTCTTCGTTCGTTCCCATTCTTTGAAAAAATGGAGTTCTTTACCCCCATTCTTCCTTCACTCTCTCATCCCTTGTACTTGGCTTCAGGGTTTGGAAAAACGAAAAGCTTTTCGTTTTTGTTTTTGTTTTTGTTTATGACGATTTCGTTTTCGTTTCTACTGTTTTTGTTTTAAACAAAATTTTAACGTTTTTCATTTTTAATAACGGTTTTTTTTTTCGTTTTTAATTTTTTTTTTTGAAAGTAATAATTTGATGATAGTATTCAAATTTAACGTCAAAAATCCAAAAAGTATTTCAGAAGATTGAAAAAATGAGCGAAATTAATGAAAAATGAACAGTAATTGTTACATTACGAATCTGAACATGAAAATTCATCAAAAAACGATTATGTACAACACTATGGAAGCACAGATTTTTTTATCAAAGAACAATCAATAGCGGAACAACTGACGTAAAAATTAAATCGTAATGTTACTTCGAGTGGTAAAAAATGTATAACCATGTTCTGGGAAATTATAATTTATTGTTGTTCAGGCGATTTTCTTCAATTTTTGCAAATTTTATTTGGTTATAATATACCTAAATTATTAATTTGAAAATTATGAGGGTTTGAACAACAAAGAATTTTGCAGTTTTGATTTTTGCTCATTTTCAGTCTTTTCGTTTTTAATAACGTTTTCGTTTTTTTTTTGTTTTGTTTTTTATTTTAATTGAAATAATGCGAATAATCTCTTGATAATTTCCTTCATAAACCGAAATAAAAAACGAACAGTTTTCATTTTATTAATTGAAACCACACTACAAAGAATGATTACAGCTTCATTAATTCTTTGAAACTTCGTTTTTTTTTAGTGACTGAAAAATGCATTTTTTTAAAATGATCTGCTTTATAAGCTGAATTACATATAACAGCTATTTATTTAATTTTTAAATTTTTTGATGGTTAAAATCTAGAAATCTTGAGTTTTTTGCACTCCAAGTCTTTTATTTTATAAATTTATGATTTGTCGTTTTACAACAGGTCTGTATACAAGCGCGGCAACTTGAAATTTTCCCATGTGGTGCCCAAAATTTTTCTGAACACGTAGTAAAATAATGTTCAAACCTAGCTCTATTATAATGTAGGTACTTGATGTGATACTTTTCATTTTTCAACTTCTACATAAAATACAATACAAATACGAGTAGGAAAATCGATAGAAGTATAAGTATGTATGTAGTGCTGAGCACTACATGAAACAAATTTCATGTCGTGCTCTAAACGATTCATGTAGTGCTCGAGCCCAAGAGTACCACAATACTTGCCGCCAGTGTCTGTATAAATCCAAAAATCAAAT
>JAVBJF010001060.1:0-22546 GCA_033439095.1 Pseudococcus viburni | reverse complement strand
ACTTATTTAAGAAATCAAAAAATCATAAATTTAAAAAAATTATAAAAATTTAAAACTTTTTAGTTTTTAAAAATCTAACAAAAAATTTTTATTCTTTTGATTGGTCAAAAATAAAAAAATTTTATCAAGCAAAAAAAAAAAATCTCATTTTTAATTGACCTAAATTTCCCGTTACACGAAAACTTATAAAAAAACGTTACACTTTTCAAATTTTAAACCCTCCCCCCCAGGCCTAAGACATATCCATGTCAAAATGAAATTCTTGCTGGAGGTTCCAGATTCCAGAAAGTCTAAAAAAAGTTTGAAATTTGATTTTGGAAGGTCCATTATGTAGGAACTCGATTTTTATTAATTTTACAGGAAACGTGCCCATTTTAAAGAAGTACTGAAATCATATTTTCAGCTAAAAATTAACAATTTCTAAATATTCAAAAAATTTTCAAAAATCAAAAATTCATTTTAAGCAGCCGGAATTTTGGTTATAGGAATTTCAGAAGCTGCTGTTTTGGAAAATTCATCTTCAATCACAAAATTCCGCAAATTTGTTACTGAAAAATGAAGATAGCACACTAGCACCGAGATAAAGCAATTATCAAAACTTTCTCGATTCTCGAGCTCTAATTAAATTAGATAGTACACCTACTCCATCTCTAACAAAAAGTCTTAGTCATAAACACTCGTTTTCTGAAAACTGCAGATTACTCATCGAAATTTTCCCGCACGTTCCCGTTGGCGTAATTCCTGCATTTCTAAACGAATCGAAATTTCACCACCCCTTTTACATAATATATTGTATTAGCTGCTAATCTAAACGTATAAACCTAAGAATAGGGCTGATTATGACGTAAAAGTGTCACAAGATAAAGTTTTTCCAAATGAAACCACACCGCCGTCTCCATTGCCTTCACCGGTTACATTCTAGTTGGTGGCTTGATTCCAACAGTCAAACGATACGATCTAGTAATTCGATACCCGAACAGCGTCGTCTCAACGTAAAAAATTTTTCCGCCTGTGAATCTCGTTCGCGTGTGTATTTCGTAGCGCCACAATACCAACAGAATTTCCTGAACCGAGCTGAGCGAATGTAGCGCCAAATATCACCCTTTTTAAATGAAGCGTTACGAGCGAATGATGCTGATAAAAAGAGAATTATTATTCGTTAGTTAATATCGTTCAAATCATCTCCTAAATGAAATGTTTGAGCCATGAAAAGTCCCCTTTGGGTTTACTCCTCTTTGGATGATATGGGATGGAGCGAGGGAGGGAGTATTTTATACATGATATGTGCCATGAGTAGAAGGGGGTAAGGTGTACGTTTTTGGTATTACGTATTATTCGAGTCGACAAATTTAATGTCATTGTTAACACTTCACAGTTAAACGGATTGTAAACGTAAGATTATTCGTAAATGGCATTGTTACAGTTCAGATGTACACTCAAACTCGCATCGTCGAAAAACGTAATTAAATTTTTTTTTTGAGCAAAAACCGCGAACGTTATCTGAAATTTTGTACACATAATTCATTTTTATGAATTAAAACTGGGCTTACTTATTTTTTCAATACATGTGCTACATACTAGGTCACGCCTATGTATTTTGAATTACTAGGGAAAGTAATGTTTGATATATCAGCGAAATTTTTGTTTTGGCCTAAAAATGTTTTTTATCTCGTCTTTTACATGCAACATAATATCGTTAGGTTTTAATCCAAAAACATAACATCATCAGCATTCTTCGCTAGACCCACATTTCGAAGAGACCAGTTCCTTTTTTCTAAGTGTAACCTATGAAAATGGGGTAAAATTTCACGAGCACCACAAAGATATTGGTAAAAATATAATCTGAACGTTTTTGAGCAATTTTGAGCATTTTTGAGTTCCAAAATCAGGTAAATTTTCAAGTATTGTCCAAAAACTGACGTGTGACCTATGAAAATGGGGTAAAATTTTGCCAAAAATTCAAGTATGTGAACCAAAATTTGCTGCAATCAATTTTTGAGAATTTTGAGCTCAGTTGCTGCTTTTGTTTCACTCAAAATTTTTTTGATCAACACTTGTAATTTCCTCATAAAACTTCGCCTCTTTTTGATAGGTTGCGCGTAATGGTGATTTGAAACTGTCCAAATTATTCTCAATCAAAAGCTCGAAATTCTCAAAAATTAATTAAAGCAAATTTTGGTTCACATATTTCAATTTTTGACGAAATTTTATTTCATTTTCATAGGTCACACGTCAATTATTCGAAAACACTCGAAAATTGACCTGATTTTGGGACTCAAAAATGCTCAAAATTGCTCAAAAACGCTCAGATTACATTTTCATTAATATTTTTGCGCTGCTCGTGAAATTTTACCCCATTTTCATAATTTTCATAGGTCACGAGTCAATTATTTAAAACTACTCAAAAATTAACCTGACCTTTTAAAAATGATGTTCGTTAACGGGGGTGGGGGGGGGGGGTAATTTTTCACATGATGTACTTACATCCCGAAATTTCTCATAAGAATGATATAAAATGCATGCGCTCAAACGATTTTTTTTTTCGAATTCACTAGATACTTTTTAAGAGATTTTTAGATGCTCCTCTTCGAGCCAAAAAAATATTCAAATTCAATTCTGAAAATTTTTGAGCCCACCTAACTCCCCCTCACTACAAAAATTTGAAAATTTGAATTGATTACCTACAGAAAAAAATGTCAAATTAAAAAGGAAAAACCAAGTATTCCAACGCAAAATTAGGTTTGAAAAATGAAAAAAAAGTTATGCCAAGATGTCTACCAAATCAAGCGAATGAAAATTCAGATTTTTCCGGACTAAAAATTCAAAAATTTCTTCACATTTTATCCCCCCCCCCCCCCCCCTCATGAAAAGCACATGCCTCAAATTTATAATTCACGTATTCCCCTGCCATTTTTTAGTACCTAAGTACCAATAAATAAAAAAGTCAATGAGGAGGTAAAATATAAATTATTTTATGGAAACATAGAAATGTGTTAAGCCCGAGCGAAGCGAGGGCGAAAATTTTTGTGAAAAAATATCTTTAAAAGATGAAAATTCACCACTTTTCCCTCATTCATATTTTTCAAAAAATGGCCAATAATTTTGAATTCTGTAAGTTCTATTCCCGCTCCTTTTGTTTCAACATCGTGGTGAAGGGCATCATGGCATTTCTTTCTCATTACAGCTCAGTAAAAAGTAAGTTTCCAAAAAATTTGAAATTTTAAATAAATTTTGCAGAAAGAAAGAGTTTAAAGTACCCCGAGCGTAGCGAGGGGAAATTTTTTGAATAAATACATGCACTTTTAGTATCAATTTTATTGTAGGTACATTACGGTCAACAAAAAATTACGAATAAAAAATCAGATAAAAGACACAATCCGGTCCGAGCGAAGCGAGGGCAAAATTTTTTGAAAAATTTATAATAAAATATGCAAAGAAACACTTATCTGAATGATTCATCTTTTTTTTGAATTTTCGAAAAATTCCAGAGAAAATTCCAAAATTCTCTGACTTTTCCCTGACTTTTCCAGACCACCAAAATTCCCTGACTTTTCCCGGTTTTCCCGGTTTTCCAGAGAATGGACACCATGGCTCAAAAATGCTCAAATTACATTTTCACAAATCCTTTGTGCTGCTCGTGACATTATAACCCATTTTGATAGGTCACAATCAATGTTACCCATTTTTTTTTTGGATAAGTTAGTTCTTGTGAAAGGGGGCGAAAATGATGCGTTTTTTCAACTTTGAAAATTCACCACAACCATTTTTGCAAATCGATTTCCATAAACTTCAACTTAATGGATGCGGAAGGAATCCACTTAGGTATGTGTTGAGGAGGTTTTTTTTTTGGCCCGCAGACCATATGACGCCTACGGAGATCGAAAATTTTTTTCAAACCACCCACTAATACCCCTCAGTATAGTGTACCACCCATGCAAGTTTGAGAAAATTTGGTTGAAAACTCGCGAAAAGAAAAGTTCTTAATGAAGAGGCTGAAAAAAAGAACGTTTTGGCCCATGTAAGGATAGAAGAGGAGTTAGGGGCCAAAAATTTTTCCACAAGGTTTTCAGACCATAAGAACCAACTTCCATCGGTTAGTTTTAAATTTCAGCTCGGGGGCAGATTCGCCTATCTTAACCGCCGGTACCCTTTGCGGATTCAAGGGACTCAACGCATACTTTTTGTAAAATTTTAAATTTAATCTCAAAAATTTTCCAAGTAAGTAGGTAAATTTTTGAAAAAACTCGCAAGGGTTAAGCTGTGAATTTTGAACCTACCTGTACCTTTCCCGATTTTTAAGCACATCGATTCTGAAAAATTTTATTTAACTGTAAGAATCCAGCGTTTTTTTTGACACTCTGAAAGGTATTTTCCCTCAGGCCTCAATGGCCTGAAAATCTCAATATGAAGCAAAAATATTTTCAGATCTTACTTTTAACATCAAATGTTAAATTTTTGAGCAAAAACGAAAAAAAATCGACCAACTTCAATCCTTAATGTACTATGTACTTACACGCAAAAAAATAATAATAGAAAATGTTAAAAAAAAATTAGTAAATTTTATTTAAAAAAATAATAACGCGGCCCCATTGAAAAAGTTGGCAAAATTTAATCTAAAAATAATAATATTTATCAAGATATTTAGTAAAATTCATCATTCAATAATAAACTTTATTTGGTAAAATTTATTATTGAATGATGAATTTTACTAAATATCTTGATAAATATTATTATTTTTAGATTAAATTTTGCCAACTTTTTGAATGGGGCCGCGTTATTATTTTTTAAAATAAAATTTATTAATTTTTTTTTGAGTGTAGATATATCACAAAATAAGAAAAAATTGAGTTGTCTGAAGAAATTCCTCAGAATTTTTATTTCCTACAAAGAGAAAAATAACCTATGAACTATTCCACTTCCATTTTCTTATTCCCTTCCACAAAAAATGACCCACTGCACATCCATTCTACAATTTGACAAGATCCTCGAGTGGCCCATTTCATTGGTAAAAAATGCTCTAAAAAGCTCACTAAACAGTCAACAATGTTCTTTATTCGACCGCTAAGCGGACATAAAAGCTAATATTAAATTCATTAGAAGCGGATTTACCTGACGCCGGTTAAAACGTATGTATACGGAGGTCTACAAAATGGTTAAATACTCGAGTATACATACACCGTGTAACGTGGGAGAAGAACACCAAGGGTTTTGGTTTAGACGGTAACAGCATCGCAAGTGAGTAGGAAAAGTAAATCGAGGAGAGTAACACGTACACATAGAGTAAGAAGCCACCACAAAGAAGGGTTGCTGCGATACTTAGACGTTGTGCAACTGTATAGTGGTACACCTACCTATACGAAGACGAGACGGATACGATGCAAGGGAAGGAAATTGAGATACCTAAGTATAATGAAGTAACAAATTACTACATAATTCCTCGTTTTCTTACACAGCCGTAAAGGTTCATTTTGGTTGTCGGGATTGGGATTTTATACGCGAGTCGCGTGGTGTTGGGTTGCGCTTTGGTAACTTTTAGAGGCAGGTTGGCGGTTTTTCTAGATACGCGTATTTTGACTGCGGCAGCCAGGAAAGGGGGTGGGGAAACCCGGCGGCACGCCGCACCGTGTAGTATATAACAAGAAAAATTATACGGTGCCGGTAGCGATCTCGAGCTCATCAAAAATTTAACGTCGGAATCTTTAATGAGATGGGGTTAAGAGAAAAGGGTGAAGAATGCTGTTTTTGATTAGTGGCATCTTTTTTGCAGCAGAATTCGCGGCTGCATCGCTGCTTTAATAATTTCTCCTTCTGTACGTACCTATAGATCGACAATACGAAGCATTCTTCGGTTCGAATCAGGCTTTTGAAATTATCGCGTCGAGTTAGCTTTGAATTACCTCGTACGTACTACGTAGGTTAGGTACCGCTACCGGGTACTTATGCAGCAGAAAGAAAAACCTCGTCGTTAAGTACCGCGAAGCTGCGACGTTAAGTGAGAAAAAAAAACTCCAATAAAATTACTATTCGAAGAATGAATAAGAAAAAAAAACACATACTGAATGGAAAATATAACGCGAAAACGTCTCGTCGCTTAGTGTGCTCGTCTAAGGGAGTTCATTTTTTCGCACGTTCAACTCGAAGTGCGAAAAAATGGAAAAGGTGAGGGGATGAAAAAATCATTATTGACAGAATAAAAAAAAAGACAGATTTTTACGAATACGAAATAAATTTCGAGGCGACGACGGATAGGCCCGGCGCACAGTGGGCCAGGAGACTCCCAAAAACGTTCGTTTTGCTCAAAAACCCCGAAAGAACGTTCAAAAAATGTTTACCTCATGTTTTGTGATTGTTTTCATTAGAATTTGAAACCAGTTTGTAATAGAATCCAAACCTTCTGAATTCGAATTTGTTGTTGGTTTCCAGATAGAAAGTGAAATACCCTCTTGATTGTCGATTTTTGGAGCCGAAAAACAGCAGATTTTCGCTGAAATCGACTCGAATTCTTGCCGCCGCATGGAGCTAAACGACACAGTGGTTAATTCTCATTTTTTTCTAATAATGTTGCGCAACCTGTAACTCTTAGAAACGTTCAAAGTATAATATTTACTGAATAATACATTTCTATTTTAAAAAATAATAATAATGGTGACTACACCCCTAGAAACTTTTTTTATAAAATACGCACTGAAAGATTTAAAATTAGACCCATATCAATATGTCAAACGTTCCATGGCGCTTTCATGGAAAGTGCGGTATTCACCGGCCAATGTTTAGGTATACCAAAAAAATGCTCCAATCTCGTTTAAACCCAAGAAAATTGAAGACTTGAAAATGGTCTAAAAAAATTTATACTCACATGCGGCGGCAGGGAGTTGGGTTAATTTTTTTTTGAGGAACTTCCTACATTAATACGCGTTGGTCGGATTTCCATAGGTTTAAGAAAATTGAAAATCGCAATTTCGTGCAATTTTGAAAAAAAGGATTGGTTCCGGGTATTTGGTTGAGAAAATGAGAAATTACGAATTCGAGTCGATTTCAGCGAAAATCTGCTGTTTTTCGGCTCCAAAAATCGACAATCAAGAGGGTATTTCACTTTCTATCTGGAAACCAACAACAAATTCGAATTCAGAAGGTTTGGATTCTATTACAAACTGGTTTCAAATTCTAATGAAAACAATCACAATTTTACCTCTTTTTTTCTCAAAATCGGCCACTTTTCGCAATACAAATTGTACGATTAAGCGGATTCTACGCTTTTGATCGGAAAACTAATCGCAGAATAGAGTTCAAGGGGGTCGAATTATATGAAAATGACATCAAACTAACCCCGACTTTTTTTTGTGGAAAAATCGGGGTTAACCCTCTCCCAAAACTCCCCCACGCTCACCCCATAAGAGAAATTGTTAATGACTTTACTTCTTAAAAATTTTCCTGTGGGTCACATACTAATAGAAAAAACACGTTTCAACTCGTGTTCAAAAAGTGCAGTATGCCTGAGCTAACCGCAGGGACTACATCGGACTACTGCAATGGTGTAAGCATTAAATTCGCTCAAAACATCATAGTCGTAAGAAATTAATGAATAAAGGTCGAAATGGGACACGGTGAGTGAATAATAATATTTTTAGCAAGAAACTATAAAAAATGAGAAATTGATGGAAAACACTGATTTTAAGCAAAAAAAAATGATGAATTACACCAGTTTTTTTGATGTTTGACCACTTTCCACCACGTGAAAAAATCTGAAAAAATTCTCAAGAGTGTAAAATACATTGGGAAATTTTAATTTGAAAAAATTTTTGAGACAGCTCCAAAGCTGTGCTCCCCAGGGCGATCTGAAAAAATTTCAGAGCACTCCCCTCTAGTACCTCTACCTTTGTGCCAAGTTTGAGAAAAATCGGTTGAAAACTCGCGGAGAGAGAATTTTTAGAAGTTTTTAGCTTTAAAATCACGTATTTTGGGCCCCCAGCCCCCCAGGGGTGAGATAAAAATTCGCTCATGCGCTCTAAAATCATCTTCTACCAATCCAAATCGAATGTCATAAAAATTTTTACAAAGTTCCACTTGAGGCCAAATGACCCCCTTATTGCACTAGAGCCTTTTCGTTTTCTTTGTTTTTTTTTTTTCGTAATATCGAGTCGACATAAATATTACTACATGTACTAGGTGGCAAATTTCACGCTCTAAAAAATTGGTCACTACACTTTTTTCGTAGGAAGCTTAGTTTTTGCATAAAACGCGAAAAACGATTTTATGATACTCAAAAAACACAAATCTGCACATGTAAAAGCGAGGGTGGGGAAAGGAAGATGGCTTCAAATCGAAAAACCGATTGCACAGATCGACGCAGAATCTCAAATTGCACCTAGAAACCGACGTAACGAGTTTTGTTTGGGGGGGTTTTCGGGGTCAAAAACGCGAAAAACCGCGTTTTTTTCGAAAATGACCCCTCTTTGAGACCCCCTAGCTCCCCTCCAGAGTGACCTAGGGGGCTAAAAATTTGTGTGGGGAGGTTTCAACTCAAAAGGAACAACATATTAAAAAATGAGCAAAATCGAAGACCATCGATTTTTTTCACTCCACCCATAATTATCCATTAAATTTAAAACAGTATTTTCTTCTTCTTGTTTTAATCACTGTTATTAGTCTAAAATGTGGCGCTGGTTTTAAAATTTCTCCATCGCTCCAGTTTTTTTTTGCAAAAATAATTTTTTCTTCATAAAATGAACACATATTCCCTAATTTTATTTTTAATTAAAAGCTTCACAAAAAACTTACAATTTTAATTTTACAACATTGAAAATTATAGTTTTTCTCGATTACGCCAGGATTTTTAATGTAATTGGACGATTTTTTGTTGAAAATTTGTTTTAGATTTTTCAATGTAACTTTTGACCCTTAAAGTCGATTTTCTGGAGAAAGAAAGGGTTCTACGAAAAAAATGTACAGAACATAAATTGTAGAGCGTCAAATTTCCTACTTGTATTATTATTATTGTGTATTATTTCGGAAAAGTGTGTAATAGTGAAGGTATTCCGCGGTTCATTCATCTTTACACCCAGTGGCGTCACGTCGGAAGATGGGGTACAAGGGGTACATTGGACCCCCTCCCCCCAACCCTGACGGGGGTACAAAGTATTATTTGTACCTCCCTAAATCACATCAGATAGGTATTTTTGATGCATTAAAACATGGAAAAAATGTTTTTTTGATGCATTAAAACATGGAAAAAATGTTTTTTTGAGCATTGAAAACTCTATTTTTCTAAAGCTTCGCCCTCGCTTCGCTCGGGCATGAATAAAATCACAATTATATAACTTATTTGAGGAAGCATAGCGAAAAAATGCTTCTTTTTTCCTCCTCCCCCGAAAATCCTTCTGATATTCTAAGTCTTGATATTCATTTTGTACCCTCCCCAAAAAAAGCTTCCGACGCCACTGTTTACACATTATTTAAAAATTGAGTCGGAAATTTTGAGATTTGTCCCCCTCCCCTCGAAAATCGAGTCGGAAATTCTGGAATTTTGCCCCCTCCATATTCGGACTTCGGGACGTCCCTGGTTATAACCGAATATAAATAATGATCTCATCGATTTGCAAAATTTACGTTTACGTCGGTGAACAATAAGAAAAATTACCTCCACAGTCTGAATCGTTACAACCATACACATACACATCGAAGCTACCGCCAAATTCGTGATAAGCAGTACGAATAAAAATATAGACCTACGCTGAATCGCCACACCAATTTAATTATCATTGAAAACGACGGCAATATTCTAAGCAATACATTGTTAATTTTCCCAATTGCCAGTTCAACTACGTCCGTGGTCATAAGTGCAATATTCGTGAATTTCCTTCAGTTAAATTCGTTGAAAAAGTTCGGCATATCCACCGCGAAAGAACATAAATCGATATTTTTTCTAAAATAATGGCAAATTCATTAAAACTATTGGCTTTGCTCAAAAGAGGAGAAGTTGACGAATTTGTTGAAATCATTTTACGCGACAAAAACATCGACGTGAATCATTTTTACGGAGACCCGGACAATGGTACTTTACTGGACATTGCTTGTCGATCCAGCGGCAACAGCACATTCGTACAGATTCTTCTACAAAACCAAGCTGACCCAAATCGCAGAAATTATAAAACAGGTAAATGTGCCATACACGAAGCAGTCCAATATGCAGACAAGGAAACTGTGACACTTCTTATCGAACACGAACCCCACAAAGCCATCAATTCTCAAGATTCAGACGGTAATACCCCTTTGCACATGGTTGTTAAACAAAATAACATAGAATTTTTGAAAATTTTACTCCAAAATAAAAATCCGCCGATTAACATTAATTCAAGTTTTTCTCGAAATCTAACCCCTCTACATTTAGCACTGCACAAAGGGCATTTAGAAGCGGCTAGTCTATTACTGGAATTTCCTGATATTGACTTGGATTATCAAAAGGATTCTGAAGGTTACACTTGCGGCCAATTAATCAAAAAAAATTATCCTCATCTGCTAGTTGAGCTTCCAACACAGTGGTTGTATAACCCAAAACGTATTTTATGGTCACTGCTGTATCTCGGTGAAACTAAAGAATTCATAAAAGTGGCTGAAGCGTACGATGCGAAATATTTGGAGGTTAATTTCAATGGTGCCACGTATTTGCAGTTTGCTTGCTTTAAAAGGTTCATTGACGTTGTAGATATGCTGTTGAAAAAAGGTGTCGATCCGAATAAATGCGAGGTATCGCTAATAAATTTCGCTGCTTATTACGGAAATTATGAAGTTTTCGAGCGATTATCGAAAGAACCCAGCGTTCATTCGAACAACAATGTAAGATCGGTGTTGGAATCAATAATTCTTGGCATGAAATTAGAACAGAAAGGAAAAAAATTCTATTACAAATTTTTCGAACTGATGTTTAACGAAGTCATACCTCGAGGTACAATGAATTTTGGTGGCAATTATAATCTATTCGACATAACTAGCCGGAATGACGATGAAGTAATAAAAGTACTCATTTACGTTGCTGTGAATTTGTGCAAAACGGGAGATTTTGGCTATATTCCTTGGAACAGAATCAAAGCCAAGGTCCTCGAAGAGTACTTGGACAATTGCATTTCTTTGCCGCATAACCCTTCAAGAAATGAAACCTCTATTAAATTCAATTACAGGCTATTCTTTAAGACATGGATGGAGTATACACGTGAACGATACGAAATGGGTGTCCTTTCTGCAATCGAAAAAGTACCTCACTTGAGAAAACTGCTCAAGCATCCAGTTTCAAAAAGTTTTCTTCATATGAAATGGTGCCTCATTAAGAAATATTACTACATTAATCTGATAACCTACTTTTTGTTCTATATTGCTCTGAATTGCTATATTATTTCGAATTATAACCAGAAATTCTCATTAACCAAGGGCAACAACTCGACAATAAATAAAACTGACCACTGTGACGATATGTCATCCACTTCAATGTTGCCAATTGTGAGCAAAATTATGACACTAATTTTCTATTGGATGATGATTTTACGGGAATTTTGTCAATTTTGCTTTTCTCCAACGTCTTACTTTAAATCATTGCAGAACAATTTAGAAATCGTGATGATCTTCACAACAGGTGCTTTCTTTCTGATGAAAACATGTTCAGATTTGCGATCTGATATGGCTGCTTATGCCCTTTTGACTTCGTCTATGGAGTTTGTGCTTATGTTGGGTAAACATCCATCATGTGCGACCTACATCGAAATATTCAAAACAGTGACATTGAATTTTTTCAAATTTTCCATTCTATATTCGACCTTGTTAATATCATTCGGGCTTAGCTTTTATATTTTATTCCAAGACGCGCCCAAAACTGATGCTACATCTAAAAATGAAACCAGCTGCAACTCTACAAATGAAAATTCAATAAATTCTTGGCAAAGTCCAACAATATCGATTTTAAAAACAATCACAATGCTGACCGGTGAATTGGGTGTTGATTCTTTACCATTGGATTCGACGCTCAGCAACAGTCATTTTGTTTTTACTTTATTTGTATTTCTCATCACCATTGTGCTCTACAGTCTTCTCAATGGTTTGGCAGTAAGTAATACTCAGGCCATCACCGAAGACGCCGAAGTTGTCGTTTTAGTATCCGGGACTAAAATTAAAATTCCCAAATTTGGAACTTATCCATGAGCAATCCTTTCTTTGGGGTATTATCTTCAATCGGCAGTTTTTAAATGCCAAGGTCGTTGGAAAAAAATTAAACGCATTTATGGTGGATTTCCCCGAGGGTTACGGCGAGAAAACAAAATTTTTTTGGTAACCATTTGTATACGACTGAAATTGAAGTATATCTAGATTTACAATACGAAAAACTGTTTTTAACAATTTTCAGCACCAATGATGCAAATCGTTCAAAAAAAGTGTTTCCTTGGAAAATGCCCTCATCCATCATAAAACAAGCGTCTCAAATTCTGGAAAAACGAAAAAAGATTGGTAGGTTTGACGGTAGTGAACACAGCTCTAAAATACACACTATGAACGAACACTGCCAAAAATTTCAATCCGTCGATAAATTGAATCAAGTTTTTATCGCCCAAATACGTGGGTTAGATGAAAAAATTGCTAATCGTGACGAAAAGTTGATACAATATATTTCTAATCTGAAAACGAATTTGGAACAACGTATTTCTAGTATTGAGACGAATATGAGAAAACTTGAAAAATTACTCGAATCGGTGGTAGCAGCATTTCAAAAATAAAAGAAATACTACTCTGTCATACGAAGGAGTAAGAAAAATTAACGACCACTGGTAATTTACCAAACATTATAATTAATAACGCAGCTCTGCTTTAAAAACTAATTATACATACTATTTTAATCGATAGGTAATAATAAAGATAGTTCAAAATGTATTTTTTCTGAAAATTCTATGTAAGGTGCAGTGGGGCAATTGCAAACCACTTTTTGATTAGTGACACTTTGCCGGTTCACTGTGCCGGCTCTATGGCACAAATCAACCTGAAATTTCTGTCACACAAACTTCAAGGGGTTCTCTATTGGTGGGAAAAATTTCGTATCATTTAGTTCATAAATTTATGAGAAAATAAAATTTTAAATTTTTCAATTGCGTTTTTCTGCATTTACCCCGCCATGGGGCAAATGCCAAATATAAATTATTCTGAAGGTGCTATTTTTTCAGTTTTGATGGTCAAATCGGAATCTACGTAAAATTACTACCTTTAATATATCATAACCTTCGTTGATCAAAATTGTCGGGGATATCGCGAAAGAAAGAAATTTTTTAAGGAAGTGGAAAAATCTCATTTTTTTTTTTATTTTTATTTTTTTAATGAGCTAAAAATGAAAAACAATGATCACTTGTGATAAGTATGACGTATTTTATTGGAAAAACACAAAAATTTGATGAAGTTTGAACAATTATTTTTATAATAAACTCCCAAAAAACGCAAAAAAAACAAATGGCAAAATTTTGTAAGTAAATATAAAAATTTAATATAAATTCTCACACTTTTGAAGGACCATTATTCTTTTTTTTTTTTGTATCTTCGACCCATTTTACATCTAAAAATCGTTTAAAAAATTCTGACAGTTAAATAAAAATGATAAATATTTTCGATTTTGCAATTACCCCCGCATGACCTTTTTCGGGGTAAATGCAAAAACGCATTTTTCCGCTAATGTAATGAAAATTTTTCAAAAATGATAGTCATAGCTTTAACTTAGATCTATTAGTATAATTAATCAACAAAAATCAGTTCAAAAAAATTTTACTTTGTACGTTTTTGACAATTTTGAAAAAAACTGATTCAACTTTACTTATGAGTGATTTTGACACATGTTAATAAAAACATTTCCACAAAGCAAATGCGTGCACCGTTTTCGTTCAAACTGAGTGAGTATATAGGTAATAGATGTGCCTTAACCTACCAAAAGATGGCGCGATCAAAAATTATGTTAACTGACCTCCAGAAGCTGATTTTGCAAATACCCCGATTTTTCAATTACCCCACTGCACCTTAATAAACAATAAAACATACGATAAGTACCTACTTACTCTCTTAATACAGTCATTTTTACAAAATCCCAAGTACCTAATTAAAATAAAGTTCTCGACTTGACATTCGAATTTTTCTTTTTCATAATGTCTACTAAAATCACAGAAATTAAAATTCGCAGTTACTATTTTCAGACATTCTTCGGACTAAAAATTTAAACTTTTTCACAGTTTTTTGCTGATCCCTTTTCCATAACAAAATACGATTTTCAAATCGATATATTTCATGCAAGCTTCTGCTAATTTTCAGTCTGGCCCACTAAATATACTCTAATAATCAAATGAGGGAGCAAGGTAAACATTCGTGAAAAAAAAAAATTGAAAAATATTACCCAAGTGTTCCGAAAAAGAGACTGAGCGCGAGCGAAGCGAGAGTACAAAACTGAAGAGAGTGAATGCGAGCGTAAATTTCTGGAGAAAAAATAAATACCTACCAACTAAAAGCTAAAATTAAGTACATTTTTTCAACATTTTAGTTCTTGGTCAAAAATTTGTGTTGTTTCAGCCTTTTTCATGCTTTTTTGAGATAATTGTTCAGAAAAATTCGTATTTTTATCCAATTTTTGAAATTATTGTACCCAATGAACATAGGTATAGATTTTTTAATCCACCAATAGTTTAATGCTTAGAAAACAAATTTTTTTTCTTCAATGTTGTGAATACCTAATGTACTAGAAAGTTGAAACGCTCTCATATAATTTTACAGCTCCTTAAATTGTTGAATTTGAGATATGACCAATTCACTTTTAAACTCGAAAATTCCTAACGGTAGTTAAATTCAATTTGATATTCTGTATTAAACTAAGGTATTGATATTCTGATCTGAAAACGATAGTCTTTAGATGGGTACCAACCAGATCAATGGAAGTCTGCAAATAAGGTAGGTACGTAATTGTTTTTTTTTTTTTACATTTTAAACCAATATCTGAAATATTGTTCGATGACGACGTGACGGTGCCATATACAATGATATTTGTGATGAAAAATATTGTAGAGAGAAAAATTTATCAATTTTTTCAAGTAAATCGCCTTTTTCAATTCGATTCAAAAAATTTTGTATTGAAAAAAATCGAAATTATACTTATAAAAAGACATCATGATACTTGTTTATTTGTAATTAATAAAAATGAGATACTTACGTCTCATACTTAATGACAAGAAAATGTAAGTAATAATAATTGTCAAAAATCTGAGGAAAAACAATCAAAAAATTGTCGAAAAAATTTGAATAATAGCTTTGCGATGAGTTTTAATTACCCCCCCCCCCCCGAGTACAATTCTGGAGTTATTCTAGCCCCTAAACCCAAAAGTCAACCCTTCAAAAGACCTGCATTCAAAATTTTCCAATTTCATCAAACGAGGTATTGAAATCTACATTTTTCGGCCTTCTGAATTCGTTTTTATGTCATTTTACCAAAAAAAAAAAAAAATGAAAAGATGAAAAGATGACAAAGGGATTAGACTTTTGTTGTACAAAACTTTTAAAAATGCAAATTTGGCAGTCAAAGCATATTTTCTCAACTTCTAGAATCTATTTTTCAATCCTTCTGATTATTTCCTGGAATGGCATCAAAAATGAATTAATGGGGTCAAAAACTGTAGATTTCGTTATCTTACTATAGATACTAACAAAAAATGTTGAACTTAGTCCTCGCATACGATTAATTTTTGGATTTATTAAAAAGACTCCAGAAATTAAATGTTGTCTTTAAAAATCTCGTAAGATTTACTTTACTAAATTTCTCGGATATTTTTTGGATTTTTCTCATTTTTCCGAGCACCTTACAATTTAATTTTTCAGACACCTTTCTCCCCGATCTGTAAACATTTATTTTCTACAAAAACGCTGCTTTTTCCTAAATCTTGCGAAAAAAATGATTTTTGAGACTTTCAGCAAAATGGTTACTCAAATAGTGAAGACTAAAGAGATGATGTACGTATGTAGGAAGCTAGGTACTACGTATACTTATACCCGAGACAACGCCGAAATAATTCAATTAATTACAGTTTATTCGGAATAGCTATAAATATACAGACATGCCTATCTATATTCTTTGAGACCTACGCTGAATCACCATACCAGCAACAATTATTTTCAATCAAAATGATAATTGTATTTCAAGCAATTCAACGTGGCTGATTTTACCAATTGCTAGTTTAATTACGACAGTGGTCATATAAAATTCATGATTTCTCGTTATTTACTTAAAGCTGATAAAACAGTTCGGCATCTTCGCTGCGAACAACCAAAATCAATATTTTTTCGAGAAATAATGACAAATTCATTAGAACTTTTGGCTTTGTTTAAAAAAGGAAAAGTTGAAGAATTCGAAGAAATCATGCTATAAAAACTAAGTAACTAAGCACATGTTATGTACTATTTGATTTTGTATTTAGGTGCCTAGGTATATAAATAAAAAGTGCACGAAAACCAATATCTCTAGTTCAACTTTAAATGTATCTTTTCTGCAAATTTTATCTAATAAAACATACAGTAGGTATTCCTGCGTTAGTAGGCAAGTACTAAGTACAAATTGATTTTGATAAAGGCATTTTTACAAAATTCCATTAGCCTAATTCAGATTTCCCAAAATTATTTCCAATAAATATTTCATGATCTGAAATTTTGAGATTTTCATATTCAAGGTGACTTGTCTATACTAAATCACCAAAAAGAAAATTCGTACCATTTTGGCATTTTCAGGCTATTTTTGGACCGAAAATTTTTAATTTCATCACATTTTTTGATCACTTTGCTTGAAAAGTCAAATGAAGGAGGGAGGGGTTTGTGAAAAAAGAGTTTATAAATCTTGAAAAGTGATTGATCCTTCTATTAAATTTCACCTAGAATCCGATAAAAATATCGCCAGTTCGATTACTCGACTTTAAAGTGTTGAAAACTGGCTTTTAAAAAAGGCAAAAAATCAAAAATGCTCAATTTTTTTTCTTCGTTCTTTTCGCATACAATACGATGTCGTCGTCGTCGTTGTCGCATGTCCTTGACAGGAGGTGGCGTGTATCTTTTCCTACATTAGACGGCTCCTTGCGCACTTTATGGTTTCTCCAAGGGTCTTACAAGGTGAGTTGGCTGGTGGTTGTTACCAGTTCTGACCATCTTCTTTCTCTTGATGATTTTCCTTGTATCTTCCCCTGTAGAGCTAGTAGGAAGATGCCATTCTCTGGAATTTTGTGCACAAATATTTTTGTTTCCTGTTTTTGACATCTTCTAACAAGACTTTCCGTTCTTCGCCAATTCTTGCTAGGACTACTTCATTTCTGACATAATCCTTCCACGAAACCCCGAGTAGTCGGCGGTAACACCACATTTCAAAGGCAGATATTTTCTTCTCACAATCTGAACTCATGGTCCATGTTTCACAAGAATATTGTAGAATCTAGTAAAACCATCGCCTGATCGAATTTTCCCCTCGAAATACGAAAATAATGATTTTTGAGTTTACTAAAAAAAGGGGGAAAAAATTCCCGAAATCGTCAGAGAAATATTTTTTCATCGCGAAATCAACAGAAATATCATCACGGAGTCCCAAACTGCTGTAAAGAGTCAAAAACATAGAACTAGAAAAAACTCCCGCCGGTCCTTCAAATTCAAATAAAAAAGAAAAAAACAAGTTCAAAACTTAAAACACGTTTTTTGGGCAATGCCCCCACTTTTTGTATGCGGCGTCACATATTGGTAATTGTCTCGATAAAGAGATTAAGCCCCTTGCAACATTCCCTACTAACAAACGTAAGTCAAATTTGATGCAAAAAATCGAAAAAAATTTTCAAGTTCGACAAAATATTATCAACATTTTTTATTTACATAAAAAAATTCTCTCGGTACCTTTTTCATGTTCGACAATCTGTCATTATTTGAAATACAAAAATTCTCCAAGTACTTTTATACCTGGATAGACTTTTTCATTTTTCACTTTATTTTGAGCAGCAAAATTTCCGTCAGATCTTCCAACAATTTTAAAATTATGAATATTCTAAATTTAAAACATATATCGCCTGTTCAATCATTGTTTACAGTAGTAGCATTTTTAAGCTAAAAAACGTTACTACTTACGTCATTTTTTTTTTATCGAAGCTACCGTTACCTTCACGATAAGATAAGTGAATAAAATTGCAGATCTATGCCGAATCACCATACCACTACAACATGAATTTTATTCATTTCCAGTTTAATCAGTACAGTAGCCAGATAATATTTGTAAATTCTCGTTATATAAATTTGTTGAAACAGTTCGGAATTTTCAGTGCGATTAACCATGAATCGATATTTTTTTCGGGATAAAATGAAAAATTCACTAAAACTGTTGGCTTTGCTCAATAACGGAGAAGTTGAAGAATTCGCTGAAATCATTAAACGTGACAAAAACATCGACGTGAACCATTTTTATGGAGAACCGGATTGCGGCACTTTACTGGATATCGCTTGCCGATCTAGTGGCAAAAGCGAATTCGTACGAATTCTCATTCAAAATCACGCTGATGTAAACCACATCAACTATGTAACTGTTAAATATCCGATACACGAAGCAGTGGAAAATGCAGACAAGGAAACTTTGACACTTTTTACTGAACACGAAAACCACGAAGCCATCAATGTTGACGATCCATACGGTGATACACCTTTGCACATGGTAATTAAAAAAAATAATATAGAATTTTTGAAAATTTTACTCCGAAATGGTCATCCGCCAATCAACATTAATGCAATCAATTGGAGAAAGTCAACTCCCCTTCATTTAGCATTGAAAGAAGGGTATTTAGAGGCAGCTAGCTTACTACTGGAGTTCCCTGATATTGACTTAGATTCTCGACGAGATTCTGAAGGTTGCACTTGCGGTCAATTAATCCAACAGAATTATCCACATCTGCTAGATCAACTTCCAAACCAGTTGTCTAGTGACCCAAAACGTATTTTATGGTCACTACTGTATCGCAGAGAAACTGGCAAATTCGTAGAAATGGCTCAAGGATTTGATGCGGGATATTTGGACCATCATTTCAGTTCTGAAACATATTTACAGTATGCTTGCCGTACTGGACTCATTGAAGTTGTAGATATGTTGTTGAAAAAAGGCGCCGATCCAAACAAATGCATTGTAGGCAGTTGTTACCATTTATCACCACTAAATGCGGCTGCATATGAAAACAATTTCAAAGTTTTCGAGCGATTATTGAAAGAGCCCAGTGTTCAGTTGCACAACGATATGGGAACAGTTTTATATTGGGTAATACAGGGCATGAGATACGAAGAAGACTTCAAATATGAAAAATTTTTCGCTTACAATTTTTTCGCAGTGGTGGTCAATAAATTCATACTTGAAGGCATATTGAATTTTGGTGGTGGTGGCATTTTCAATCCATTCTACACGGCTTCAATCTTGAACAACGATCAAGTAACAAAAGCACTCATTTACGCTGCTGCGAATTCGCGCGAACCGATTGATTTCGGTGCAATTCCTTGGAAAACTATCAAAGCTACGGTACTTGAAGACTACTTAGATGATTGCATTTCTTCACCAAAAAACCACGGCTTAAACGATTGGATTACTTTAAGACAAGACCTCATACAACAAAACAAATACGCCATTAGATTCAATTACAGGCTATTCGTTAACACCAAGCTGAATTGTTCTGACAAAAGAAGCGAAATGGGTGTCATTTCTGCAATGGAAAAAGTACCTCACTTGAGAAAACTGCTTACCCATCCAGTTCCAAAAAGTTTTCTTCATATGAAATGGTGTCTCGTTCAGAAATATTACTATATTAATCTCATAACTTACTTTTTGTTCTACGTTGCTCTAAATTTCTATATTATTTCAAATTATAACCAGAAATTCTCACCGACCATGGGCAACAACTCAACAATAAAAAACTATAGTAACAGTGACGATACGTCATTCACTTCGATATTAACATCTTTAAGCAAAATCATGACATTTTTTCTCTATGGGATAATTATTTTAAGGGAATTTTGTCAATGTTACTTTTTTCCTCGGTCTTATAGTAAATTGTGGGAGAACTGGTTGGAAATCGTGATGATCCTCATGACAGGTGCTTACATTTTAACTGAAACACATTCGGATTGGCGATCTGCTATTGCCGCCTACGCCATTCTTACTTCATCTATGGAGTTGGTGCTTATATTAGGTAAACATCCATCATGTGCGACCTACATCGAAATATTCAAAACAGTGGCGTGGAATTTTTTCAAATTTTCTATTTTATATTCAGCTTTGATAATATCATTCGCGTTCAGCTTTTATATTTCATTCCAAGACATATCCAAAGCTAATGCCACATCACAAAATGAAACCAGCTCCAACGCTAATAATGAAAATTCAATAAATTCTTGGCAAAGTCCTGAGATATCGATTTTGAAAACAATCACCATGCTGACTGGTGAATTGGGTGCCGATTCACTACCACTTGGCTCGACACTCAGCAATAGTCATTTTGTTTTCCTTATATTCGTGTTCTTCATCACCATTGTACTTTACAATCTACTCAATGGTTTGGCTGTAAGTGATACTCAGGCCATCACCGAAGACGCCGAATTTGTCGCTCTACTATCCAGAGTTAAATTTATTTCTCAACTGGAACTTCTATCTATGAGAAATCCATTCAAGCGATTTCGTTATTCTTCATCAGGGTTGCTTAAAAACTTTGAAGAACATTTTCGCCGGGTTTTCTCCCGAGTATTTGGCGAGAACACAAAATTATTTGGCGATGATTCGTACACCAATGAGATTGAGGTTCTAAGTAAGAAGATATGTTTATTAAAAATTATTAACATCTCTCGTGCGAATCATTTAAAAGAATTATTTCCTTGGAAAATGCCCTCATCCATTGTAGAACAAGCTGCTAAAATTCTAGACAATCAAAATACATCTCCTAGGTGGGACGATGAAAAAAAATACTTTGAAATACGCGCTATGAACAATCACCGGCAAAAATTTCAATCCATAGATAAATTGGGTCAAACTTTTACTACCCAAACACGCGAGTTGGAATTGAAAATAGATGAAAAAATTGCTAATTGTGCCGAAAAGCTGATACCACGTATTTCTACTCTCGAGACGAATATAGAACGAATAGGAAAATTACTCGAACCGGTAGTAGCCGCGAAAAATCCGCGTCATAAACGACCTCGAGTAATTTTCCGTTTTAAAAAAAAGAAATGAAATTAAGTTCTTATAGAATTTTTCAATGACAATTTAATTCATTTTTGAATGTTCAACAATTAATACCTATATACGAAACGACACGATGCCTTTTGTCTTTCATCATTTTACACTAAAAAAAGGTGGAGTTTGATGAATATTAATCGGTAACCATTTTATTTTTACTATGAAAAAAGAACGTTTTACATCCTTCACACCACTGACATTTTGTAATAACGCACCTTTGATTAAAATTAACAAAAAATGACTGGATTTCATATCTTTTTTCAGAATTTTGGAGCATACAAACGAACCTTATATAAGTAATAACACATCTAAACTTTAAAAACTAAATAGGTATACCTAAGTAGGTATACATACGTATTATAATGTTTGAATTTATGTATAAATAAAAAATGTACTAAATCATGAAGATAGTTTAAATGTATTTTTTTTTTGAAAGCTCTAATAATTCCTCGGTTATTTCTCTTCTTTAAAAAAAATACGAGCGTCAAATCGATGTATTCCATACAAACCTCTGAAAATTATTCAGCTTGTTTTCTCAAATACCGACTTAAATAATCAAATAAGGAGGCGAGATAGAGATTCGTGAAAAAAGTTCATTAAAATTTTAAAAAATTCAGCACTCAATTGCGCCAAAAAAGAGACTGAGAGAGAAAATAAAGCGACGGCGAACAATTTTGGAGAAAAAAACCAAGAAAAACGCTAAAATTTCATAATTGTTTCCAATATTTCAGTTTTTAGTCAAGATAGGCGAATTTGTCTCCGAGCTGAAATTCGAAACTAATCGATGGAATTTGGTTCTTATGATCTGAAAACCTCGTGGTAAAAATTTTGCCCCCCCCCCTACCCCTTGTTATGGGGCAAAACGTTACTTTTTTCAGTCTCTCCATTGAGAATTTTTATTTCTGTGAGTTTTCAACGAAATTTTTTCAAACTTTCGTAGTTAGTAGGTACACTATACTGAGTGGTAAGGTTGGTGGGTGATTTGAAAAAAAATTTAATAATTTTTCTAGCCGAACCTCGTGTTTAAAAATTTTAAATCGAGTCTTCTACGTGATGTGTCAGAAAAGCAATTCTGTAAAAAAAATTATTTCATGTAACTAGTCCCTATGTACAACGTGATATTTTTTTCAGAATTTTTCAGGTGGTGGAACACCTTTAAAAAAATGCGAAAAACCATTTTCCACAACACAAACGTTTTTCATTCATAGAATTGCGACTTAGTCATGTGGATATTAGGGTGCGCCGAAAAAAAAACCAAAAAATTTTTTA
>JAVBJF010000106.1:1070000-1075357 GCA_033439095.1 Pseudococcus viburni | reverse complement strand
TTTTTTTTTTTTTTTTTTTTTTTTTTTTTTTTTTTTTTTTTTTTTTTTTTTTTTTTTTTTTTTTTTTTTTTTTTTTTTTTTTTTTTTTTTTTTTTTTTTTTTTTTTTTTTTTTTTTTTTTTTTTTTTTTTTTTTTTTTTTTTTTTTTTTTTTTTTTTTTTTTTTTTTTTTTTTTTTTTTTTTTTTTTTTTTTTTTTTTTTTTTTTTTTTTTTTTTTTTTTTTTTTTTTTTTTTTTTTTTTTTTTTTTTTTTTTTTTTTTTTTTTTTTTTTTTTTTTTTTTTTTTTTTTTTTTTTTTTTTTTTTTTTTTTTTTTTTTTTTTTTTTTTTTTTTTTTTTTTTTTTTTTTTTTTTTTTTTTTTTTTTTTTTTTTTTTTTTTTTTTTTTTTTTTTTTTTTTTTTTTTTTTTTTTTTTTTTTTTTTTTTTTTTTTTTTTTTTTTTTTTTTTTTTTTTTTTTTTTTTTTTTTTTTTTTTTTTTTTTTTTTTTTTTTTTTTTTTTTTTTTTTTTTTTTTTTTTTTTTTTTTTTTTTTTTTTTTTTTTTTTTTTTTTTTTTTTTTTTTTTTTTTTTTTTTTTTTTTTTTTTTTTTTTTTTTTTTTTTTTTTTTTTTTTTTTTTTTTTTTTTTTTTTTTTTTTTTTTTTTTTTTTTTTTTTTTTTTTTTTTTTTTTTTTTTTTTTTTTTTTTTTTTTTTTTTTTTTTTTTTTTTTTTTTTTTTTTTTTTTTTTTTTTTTTTTTTTTTTTTTTTTTTTTTTTTTTTTTTTTTTTTTTTTTTTTTTTTTTTTTTTTTTTTTTTTTTTTTTTTTTTTTTTTTTTTTTTTTTTTTTTTTTTTTTTTTTTTTTTTTTTTTTTTTTTTTTTTTTTTTTTTTTTTTTTTTTTTTTTTTTTTTTTTTTTTTTTTTTTTTTTTTTTTTTTTTTTTTTTTTTTTTTTTTTTTTTTTTTTTTTTTTTTTTTTTTTTTTTTTTTTTTTTTTTTTTTTTTTTTTTTTTTTTTTTTTTTTTTTTTTTTTTTTTTTTTTTTTTTTTTTTTTTTTTTTTTTTTTTTTTTTTTTTTTTTTTTTTTTTTTTTTTTTTTTTTTTTTTTTTTTTTTTTTTTTTTTTTTTTTTTTTTTTTTTTTTTTTTTTTTTTTTTTTTTTTTTTTTTTTTTTTTTTTTTTTTTTTTTTTTTTTTTTTTTTTTTTTTTTTTTTTTTTTTTTTTTTTTTTTTTTTTTTTTTTTTTTTTTTTTTTTTTTTTTTTTTTTTTTTTTTTTTTTTTTTTTTTTTTTTTTTTTTTTTTTTTTTTTTTTTTTTTTTTTTTTTTTTTTTTTTTTTTTTTTTTTTTTTTTTTTTTTTTTTTTTTTTTTTTTTTTTTTTTTTTTTTTTTTTTTTTTTTTTTTTTTTTTTTTTTTTTTTTTTTTTTTTTTTTTTTTTTTTTTTTTTTTTTTTTTTTTTTTTTTTTTTTTTTTTTTTTTTTTTTTTTTTTTTTTTTTTTTTTTTTTTTTTTTTTTTTTTTTTTTTTTTTTTTTTTTTTTTTTTTTTTTTTTTTTTTTTTTTTTTTTTTTTTTTTTTTTTTTTTTTTTTTTTTTTTTTTTTTTTTTTTTTTTTTTTTTTTTTTTTTTTTTTTTTTTTTTTTTTTTTTTTTTTTTTTTTTTTTTTTTTTTTTTTTTTTTTTTTTTTTTTTTTTTTTTTTTTTTTTTTTTTTTTTTTTTTTTTTTTTTTTTTTTTTTTTTTTTTTTTTTTTTTTTTTTTTTTTTTTTTTTTTTTTTTTTTTTTTTTTTTTTTTTTTTTTTTTTTTTTTTTTTTTTTTTTTTTTTTTTTTTTTTTTTTTTTTTTTTTTTTTTTTTTTTTTTTTTTTTTTTTTTTTTTTTTTTTTTTTTTTTTTTTTTTTTTTTTTTTTTTTTTTTTTTTTTTTTTTTTTTTTTTTTTTTTTTTTTTTTTTTTTTTTTTTTTTTTTTTTTTTTTTTTTTTTTTTTTTTTTTTTTTTTTTTTTTTTTTTTTTTTTTTTTTTTTTTTTTTTTTTTTTTTTTTTTTTTTTTTTTTTTTTTTTTTTTTTTTTTTTTTTTTTTTTTTTTTTTTTTTTTTTTTTTTTTTTTTTTTTTTTTTTTTTTTTTTTTTTTTTTTTTTTTTTTTTTTTTTTTTTTTTTTTTTTTTTTTTTTTTTTTTTTTTTTTTTTTTTTTTTTTTTTTTTTTTTTTTTTTTTTTTTTTTTTTTTTTTTTTTTTTTTTTTTTTTTTTTTTTTTTTTTTTTTTTTTTTTTTTTTTTTTTTTTTTTTTTTTTTTTTTTTTTTTTTTTTTTTTTTTTTTTTTTTTTTTTTTTTTTTTTTTTTTTTTTTTTTTTTTTTTTTTTTTTTTTTTTTTTTTTTTTTTTTTTTTTTTTTTTTTTTTTTTTTTTTTTTTTTTTTTTTTTTTTTTTTTTTTTTTTTTTTTTTTTTTTTTTTTTTTTTTTTTTTTTTTTTTTTTTTTTTTTTTTTTTTTTTTTTTTTTTTTTTTTTTTTTTTTTTTTTTTTTTTTTTTTTTTTTTTTTTTTTTTTTTTTTTTTTTTTTTTTTTTTTTTTTTTTTTTTTTTTTTTTTTTTTTTTTTTTTTTTTTTTTTTTTTTTTTTTTTTTTTTTTTTTTTTTTTTTTTTTTTTTTTTTTTTTTTTTTTTTTTTTTTTTTTTTTTTTTTTTTTTTTTTTTTTTTTTTTTTTTTTTTTTTTTTTTTTTTTTTTTTTTTTTTTTTTTTTTTTTTTTTTTTTTTTTTTTTTTTTTTTTTTTTTTTTTTTTTTTTTTTTTTTTTTTTTTTTTTTTTTTTTTTTTTTTTTTTTTTTTTTTTTTTTTTTTTTTTTTTTTTTTTTTTTTTTTTTTTTTTTTTTTTTTTTTTTTTTTTTTTTTTTTTTTTTTTTTTTTTTTTTTTTTTTTTTTTTTTTTTTTTTTTTTTTTTTTTTTTTTTTTTTTTTTTTTTTTTTTTTTTTTTTTTTTTTTTTTTTTTTTTTTTTTTTTTTTTTTTTTTTTTTTTTTTTTTTTTTTTTTTTTTTTTTTTTTTTTTTTTTTTTTTTTTTTTTTTTTTTTTTTTTTTTTTTTTTTTTTTTTTTTTTTTTTTTTTTTTTTTTTTTTTTTTTTTTTTTTTTTTTTTTTTTTTTTTTTTTTTTTTTTTTTTTTTTTTTTTTTTTTTTTTTTTTTTTTTTTTTTTTTTTTTTTTTTTTTTTTTTTTTTTTTTTTTTTTTTTTTTTTTTTTTTTTTTTTTTTTTTTTTTTTTTTTTTTTTTTTTTTTTTTTTTTTTTTTTTTTTTTTTTTTTTTTTTTTTTTTTTTTTTTTTTTTTTTTTTTTTTTTTTTTTTTTTTTTTTTTTTTTTTTTTTTTTTTTTTTTTTTTTTTTTTTTTTTTTTTTTTTTTTTTTTTTTTTTTTTTTTTTTTTTTTTTTTTTTTTTTTTTTTTTTTTTTTTTTTTTTTTTTTTTTTTTTTTTTTTTTTTTTTTTTTTTTTTTTTTTTTTTTTTTTTTTTTTTTTTTTTTTTTTTTTTTTTTTTTTTTTTTTTTTTTTTTTTTTTTTTTTTTTTTTTTTTTTTTTTTTTTTTTTTTTTTTTTTTTTTTTTTTTTTTTTTTTTTTTTTTTTTTTTTTTTTTTTTTTTTTTTTTTTTTTTTTTTTTTTTTTTTTTTTTTTTTTTTTTTTTTTTTTTTTTTTTTTTTTTTTTTTTTTTTTTTTTTTTTTTTTTTTTTTTTTTTTTTTTTTTTTTTTTTTTTTTTTTTTTTTTTTTTTTTTTTTTTTTTTTTTTTTTTTTTTTTTTTTTTTTTTTTTTTTTTTTTTTTTTTTTTTTTTTTTTTTTTTTTTTTTTTTTTTTTTTTTTTTTTTTTTTTTTTTTTTTTTTTTTTTTTTTTTTTTTTTTTTTTTTTTTTTTTTTTTTTTTTTTTTTTTTTTTTTTTTTTTTTTTTTTTTTTTTTTTTTTTTTTTTTTTTTTTTTTTTTTTTTTTTTTTTTTTTTTTTTTTTTTTTTTTTTTTTTTTTTTTTTTTTTTTTTTTTTTTTTTTTTTTTTTTTTTTTTTTTTTTTTTTTTTTTTTTTTTTTTTTTTTTTTTTTTTTTTTTTTTTTTTTTTTTTTTTTTTTTTTTTTTTTTTTTTTTTTTTTTTTTTTTTTTTTTTTTTTTTTTTTTTTTTTTTTTTTTTTTTTTTTTTTTTTTTTTTTTTTTTTTTTTTTTTTTTTTTTTTTTTTTTTTTTTTTTTTTTTTTTTTTTTTTTTTTTTTTTTTTTTTTTTTTTTTTTTTTTTTTTTTTTTTTTTTTTTTTTTTTTTTTTTTTTTTTTTTTTTTTTTTTTTTTTTTTTTTTTTTTTTTTTTTTTTTTTTTTTTTTTTTTTTTTTTTTTTTTTTTTTTTTTTTTTTTTTTTTTTTTTTTTTTTTTTTTTTTTTTTTTTTTTTTTTTTTTTTTTTTTTTTTTTTT
This sequence comes from Pseudococcus viburni, assembly GCA_033439095.1. Taxonomy (NCBI): domain Eukaryota; kingdom Metazoa; phylum Arthropoda; class Insecta; order Hemiptera; family Pseudococcidae; genus Pseudococcus; species Pseudococcus viburni. The sequence continues at coordinate 1,070,976 of JAVBJF010000106.1, read as the reverse complement.
TTTTTTTTTTTTTTTTTTTTTTTTTTTTTTTTTTTTTTTTTTTTTTTTTTTTTTTTTTTTTTTTTTTTTTTTTTTTTTTTTTTTTTTTTTTTTTTTTTTTTTTTTTTTTTTTTTTTTTTTTTTTTTTTTTTTTTTTTTTTTTTTTTTTTTTTTTTTTTTTTTTTTTTTTTTTTTTTTTTTTTTTTTTTTTTTTTTTTTTTTTTTTTTTTTTTTTTTTTTTTTTTTTTTTTTTTTTTTTTTTTTTTTTTTTTTTTTTTTTTTTTTTTTTTTTTTTTTTTTTTTTTTTTTTTTTTTTTTTTTTTTTTTTTTTTTTTTTTTTTTTTTTTTTTTTTTTTTTTTTTTTTTTTTTTTTTTTTTTTTTTTTTTTTTTTTTTTTTTTTTTTTTTTTTTTTTTTTTTTTTTTTTTTTTTTTTTTTTTTTTTTTTTTTTTTTTTTTTTTTTTTTTTTTTTTTTTTTTTTTTTTTTTTTTTTTTTTTTTTTTTTTTTTTTTTTTTTTTTTTTTTTTTTTTTTTTTTTTTTTTTTTTTTTTTTTTTTTTTTTTTTTTTTTTTTTTTTTTTTTTTTTTTTTTTTTTTTTTTTTTTTTTTTTTTTTTTTTTTTTTTTTTTTTTTTTTTTTTTTTTTTTTTTTTTTTTTTTTTTTTTTTTTTTTTTTTTTTTTTTTTTTTTTTTTTTTTTTTTTTTTTTTTTTTTTTTTTTTTTTTTTTTTTTTTTTTTTTTTTTTTTTTTTTTTTTTTTTTTTTTTTTTTTTTTTTTTTTTTTTTTTTTTTTTTTTTTTTTTTTTTTTTTTTTTTTTTTTTTTTTTTTTTTTTTTTTTTTTTTTTTTTTTTTTTTTTTTTTTTTTTTTTTTTTTTTTTTTTTTTTTTTTTTTTTTTTTTTTTTTTTTTTTTTTTTTTTTTTTTTTTTTTTTTTTTTTTTTTTTTTTTTTTTTTTTTTTTTTTTTTTTTTTTTTTTTTTTTTTTTTTTTTTTTTTTTTTTT
>JAVBJF010000106.1:1052500-1055000 GCA_033439095.1 Pseudococcus viburni | reverse complement strand
TTTTTTTTTTTTTTTTTTTTTTTTTTTTTTTTTTTTTTTTTTTTTTTTTTTTTTTTTTTTTTTTTTTTTTTTTTTTTTTTTTTTTTTTTTTTTTTTTTTTTTTTTTTTTTTTTTTTTTTTTTTTTTTTTTTTTTTTTTTTTTTTTTTTTTTTTTTTTTTTTTTTTTTTTTTTTTTTTTTTTTTTTTTTTTTTTTTTTTTTTTTTTTTTTTTTTTTTTTTTTTTTTTTTTTTTTTTTTTTTTTTTTTTTTTTTTTTTTTTTTTTTTTTTTTTTTTTTTTTTTTTTTTTTTTTTTTTTTTTTTTTTTTTTTTTTTTTTTTTTTTTTTTTTTTTTTTTTTTTTTTTTTTTTTTTTTTTTTTTTTTTTTTTTTTTTTTTTTTTTTTTTTTTTTTTTTTTTTTTTTTTTTTTTTTTTTTTTTTTTTTTTTTTTTTTTTTTTTTTTTTTTTTTTTTTTTTTTTTTTTTTTTTTTTTTTTTTTTTTTTTTTTTTTTTTTTTTTTTTTTTTTTTTTTTTTTTTTTTTTTTTTTTTTTTTTTTTTTTTTTTTTTTTTTTTTTTTTTTTTTTTTTTTTTTTTTTTTTTTTTTTTTTTTTTTTTTTTTTTTTTTTTTTTTTTTTTTTTTTTTTTTTTTTTTTTTTTTTTTTTTTTTTTTTTTTTTTTTTTTTTTTTTTTTTTTTTTTTTTTTTTTTTTTTTTTTTTTTTTTTTTTTTTTTTTTTTTTTTTTTTTTTTTTTTTTTTTTTTTTTTTTTTTTTTTTTTTTTTTTTTTTTTTTTTTTTTTTTTTTTTTTTTTTTTTTTTTTTTTTTTTTTTTTTTTTTTTTTTTTTTTTTTTTTTTTTTTTTTTTTTTTTTTTTTTTTTTTTTTTTTTTTTTTTTTTTTTTTTTTTTTTTTTTTTTTTTTTTTTTTTTTTTTTTTTTTTTTTTTTTTTTTTTTTTTTTTTTTTTTTTTTTTTTTTTTTTTTTTTTTTTTTTTTTTTTTTTTTTTTTTTTTTTTTTTTTTTTTTTTTTTTTTTTTTTTTTTTTTTTTTTTTTTTTTTTTTTTTTTTTTTTTTTTTTTTTTTTTTTTTTTTTTTTTTTTTTTTTTTTTTTTTTTTTTTTTTTTTTTTTTTTTTTTTTTTTTTTTTTTTTTTTTTTTTTTTTTTTTTTTTTTTTTTTTTTTTTTTTTTTTTTTTTTTTTTTTTTTTTTTTTTTTTTTTTTTTTTTTTTTTTTTTTTTTTTTTTTTTTTTTTTTTTTTTTTTTTTTTTTTTTTTTTTTTTTTTTTTTTTTTTTTTTTTTTTTTTTTTTTTTTTTTTTTTTTTTTTTTTTTTTTTTTTTTTTTTTTTTTTTTTTTTTTTTTTTTTTTTTTTTTTTTTTTTTTTTTTTTTTTTTTTTTTTTTTTTTTTTTTTTTTTTTTTTTTTTTTTTTTTTTTTTTTTTTTTTTTTTTTTTTTTTTTTTTTTTTTTTTTTTTTTTTTTTTTTTTTTTTTTTTTTTTTTTTTTTTTTTTTTTTTTTTTTTTTTTTTTTTTTTTTTTTTTTTTTTTTTTTTTTTTTTTTTTTTTTTTTTTTTTTTTTTTTTTTTTTTTTTTTTTTTTTTTTTTTTTTTTTTTTTTTTTTTTTTTTTTTTTTTTTTTTTTTTTTTTTTTTTTTTTTTTTTTTTTTTTTTTTTTTTTTTTTTTTTTTTTTTTTTTTTTTTTTTTTTTTTTTTTTTTTTTTTTTTTTTTTTTTTTTTTTTTTTTTTTTTTTTTTTTTTTTTTTTTTTTTTTTTTTTTTTTTTTTTTTTTTTTTTTTTTTTTTTTTTTTTTTTTTTTTTTTTTTTTTTTTTTTTTTTTTTTTTTTTTTTTTTTTTTTTTTTTTTTTTTTTTTTTTTTTTTTTTTTTTTTTTTTTTTTTTTTTTTTTTTTTTTTTTTTTTTTTTTTTTTTTTTTTTTTTTTTTTTTTTTTTTTTTTTTTTTTTTTTTTTTTTTTTTTTTTTTTTTTTTTTTTTTTTTTTTTTTTTTTTTTTTTTTTTTTTTTTTTTTTTTTTTTTTTTTTTTTTTTTTTTTTTTTTTTTTTTTTTTTTTTTTTTTTTTTTTTTTTTTTTTTTTTTTTTTTTTTTTTTTTTTTTTTTTTTTTTTTTTTTTTTTTTTTTTTTTTTTTTTTTTTTTTTTTTTTTTTTTTTTTTTTTTTTTTTTTTTTTTTTTTTTTTTTTTTTTTTTTTTTTTTTTTTTTTTTTTTTTTTTTTTTTTTTTTTTTTTTTTTTTTTTTTTTTTTTTTTTTTTTTTTTTTTTTTTTTTTTTTTTTTTTTTTTTTTTTTTTTTTTTTTTTTTTTTTTTTTTTTTTTTTTTTTTTTTTTTTTTTTTTTTTTTTTTTTTTTTTTTTTTTTTTTTTTTTTTTTTTTTTTTTTTTTTTTTTTTTTTTTTTTTTTTTTTTTTTTTTTTTTTTTTTTTTTTTTTTTTTTTTTTTTTTTTTTTTTTTTTTTTTTTTTTTTTTTTTTTTTTTTTTTTTTTTTTTTTTTTTTTTTTTTTTTTTTTTTTTTTTTTTTTTTTTT